>JAODAL010012551.1:0-94953 GCA_025379985.1 Phyllomedusa bahiana
GATTAGCCTCCCCTCCCCGGGCCCTACAATACAAACGTATTTTTTCGAGCGGGGAGTTAAGTGGGAAAAAGGAAAGGTAATGACAGTCTATGGGGCCGGCGGGCTGCGGCCCCCCCCCCCTGCGGGAGTACGCGCCAATCAGCCGATCATAGCGACTTCCCCAAAAAACCCGGCATAATTGCGGGGCCCTTTCTGTAGCCCCCCTATTACGGGTGTGTGAAACCCTTGCCTAAAGGGAGTTAAACAGTTTAAGGGGCACAGTGCTGTTCCCGTTTATTTTCCCCGCACATGAGGATTCCAAAAAAGATAGACCCGCCCAATTAATAGTTTTTGACATAGTCTGCGATTTGGGGAAAGGGAAAGCCCTTTTATTAATGATTTAAAATTGGGGTTTTCCGGGGGTTTCCAAATTGGGACATTTTTTTTCTAAAAAAATATCATTCTCCAACATGAGCTGGGTTTTCAGAAGCTTTAATTTAAAAATAGTTTGATGGCGTATTGATAGTATGCCGGTTTAAAGTTTAATGAAAGGTGGGACTCAAACCAAACTCGGAGGTAGGGAAACCCAAAAATGTTGGGTCAGATTAGAAAGTGATCATGACTGTTTCTCCAAATCTCCATTTTGTTTATGGAAAAATTTTAAGGGGTGTTTTCGTTTGAAAATGTTCGAGCTCTTTAGCTGGGGGTTATGATATTAGTTTTAAATTCCCGGGGAAAATTTTCCCACCCCGGGCCCTGTTCCTCCTCTGGAAAAACTGGGGAAAAATCATCATTTTTTTTATGAAGGGAGGGGATGCAGAAGGATTTTTTGGAATTTATCCGCTCTATTTGCCACCCCGCAAAGCTTCTTTTTGCAGAGCCCCCATCTTCGGCTCCACAAGCTCCCTTTCTGTGCTATATTCAGTTATAACACAGCCTTTAAAACTTGGGTGAGCATGTTGGTGAGGAAAACACATGCCCCCCCTCCCCCATTGGTTTCCCGGCGGGACTGTGATGTGGTATATCTTTATACCACAAGCCCGAAAATGATGAAAACATGTGGGAAACACCCCCTGCTCCCTCTTTCTCCCCCCCGTTCCAGGCAGGTGAATGTATGACTGATGAAAACCCGCCCCTCCCCTGTTTTCGGCAGGAATGTGTTATAGTGTTATTGGGTGAGAAAGAGGATGTTTAAAAAAATGTGTTTTATGAGGGGTTTTGTGGGTTTTCCCCCGTCGTTAAATTTGTAAAATTTATTCAACCCCTTTTGGGTGGGAGTTTAGTATAGAGCCCGCCCCTTGGGTTTTTACTGTCAATTTTTTAAAAAGTCGAGGGGAGTAAACACGAGTGTGCAGGCAGCCAAAACAGGTGGGGGGGGCGTGTTTAGGAGGGGGGGGACCATCCAGAGGGCCCTGGCCCCACCAAACAACAGTAGAAATAGAAACACGATTTACAGAAAAACTCATTTTCTGCTAAACCCAAATTGGAAAAAAAAAAAAAAAAAAAAAAAATTGAAAAAAAAAGGTTTAAAAAAACAACCAAAAAAAAAAAAAATTAAAAAAAAATAAAAGTCCTTTTTTTTTTACTGTCCCCATAATTTTGAGACTTTATTTTGTAGCGAAAGGGAAAAAAAACCCTTTTAACCCCTATGAGCCCCCGTATGGGACACCAGGAAAAAAGAATGGGGAAGGGGCGTGTGTAAGCGTGACCAGCTGTCTATTCTGAGCCAAAAATGTTGGAGGCTTGTTTTCAAGAAAAGGTGGGGTTCCCGGGGATGGGACCCAAAGGGCCCGGGCAGAATGATGGCAAATCCTATCAAAGGGAGATGGGAATACTCTTTAAAAAAAACCCGGATAAAAGGCGCCCCCTATATCGAGAAACCCCCAATTTTGTAGTGCTGATTGCAGAAAGTCCCCTAAAAATGTTAAATCCATTTCAAAAGGGTTTTTTTTTAAAACCCCCGGGGTGGTACAGCTATTGTCACGCCTGTGTCTGCACTTCTTTCTTTGTGAGTGGTGTATAATTCTCATCCCATTGACCACCGTCCATGCCTCTGTCTCCCCTGAACAGGTTATCATCAGAGGGGCATTTAGGGAGTGTTTTGCCCTACTTGGGATGACGCGAGTTCATTCCCATGACGTCCCGTTATCCCCCGAACCCGGAGGAGGTTGGGCTTTTGGGGGTTTTTAGACTCGGGTGAAGGGACTCCCCAGCCCACCCATCCCGGTGCAAGGGCCCCCCTCAAAAATGCTAAGGTTTGGACTTCTTTCGTTTGGGGGAGGATCTTTGAATATAAGGGTTTTGGTTTTGGTTTTTAGTTTTGGGAAAAATTTTTTTCGTTTTATTTTTTTTTTTGATCTTTTAAAAAGAGTTTTTTTAAATTTTGTTTGGCCCTACGGATTAACCCTTTTTTTTTTTTTTGTCCAAAGTCTTTTGTTGGTCAGGGAAAAAATTTTTTTTCCCTTCTTTGGAAAAATTTTCCCGTACCCCCCTTTTTTGAGGGCCATGTTCTAGGGGTAGTCGTTTTTTTTTCTCCTGGTCTTTGCTGATAGTTTAGCTCGGGGTTTTGTGTGTGACTTTTTTTGGCCTTTGGGAAAAATTTTCCTAGACAAAGTAAACGATTTGTAGGGGAAAAAAAGGTCGCAGGGAAAGCATGGGGGCCAATGACCCGGCGCAGCACCCCTTTTCCCTTTTAAGCAAAGGGGGCTTAAAAAGGGTCAAATAAAGATAGCTGTTACAAAAATTGGAAAAAAAAAAACCCATCCCTGATAAAATTTTGGTTTATGGGAAAAACCCCGTTTGCAGTAGAGTTGCAGGGGAAGGGCAGGACTGAAATTTAATTTGATTCATTTTCTACCTTATTTTAGGCAGATTTGGGTAGTGGGGGAAGCTGAGCTCTTTGGGGAAAATAGGGTTTTTGGATAGGGAGAGAAACTGAGCTTTTTGATAATAGGGTTATATGATGTGGGGAGGAAAGCTGAGCTCTGTGATATAAAGGGTTATATCACAAAAGCTCGCTCCCCTCCTCTTTCCTTTTAACCCTATTTATCACATTCTCAGCTCCCCCCCCCCTATCATATAACCCCATTTCTGTATATCACCCGTGCTCCCGCTTTTTCTCTATTTAAAATAACCCCTTTTATCACGAGCTCAAACTTCTCCCTTTTCATATAAAACCCCTTTATATCACAGAGTCAGCTTTTCTCCCTTTTTCATATAACCCTACGATCAAGAGTCGCTCCTCCCTTATCATATAACCCTTTTTCAAAAGAGGTCCCCGTTCTCTCCTCTATCATATAAACCTTTATATCACAGAGCTCAGCTTCTCTCATCTATCATATAACCCTATATATCACAGAGCTCAGCTTCTCTCCTCTATCATATAACCCTATATGTCACAGAGCTCAGCTTCTCTCTCCTCTCATATAATCCTATATATCACAGAGAATTCAGCTTCTCTCTCCTCTATCATATAACCCTATATGTCACAGAGCTCAGCTTCTCTCCTCTATCACATGACCCTATACATCATAGAGCTCAGCTTCTCTCCTCTATCATATAATCCTATATATCACAGAGCTCAGCTTGTCTCTCCTCTGTCATATAATCCTATATATCACAGAGCTCAGCTTCTCTCTCCTCTATCATATAACCCTATATGTCACAGAGCTCAGCTTCTCTCCTCTATCATATAACCCTATATATCACAGAGCTCAGCTTCTCTCCTCTATCATATAACCCTATATATCACAGAGCTCAGCTTCTCTCCTCTATCATATAACCCTATATATCACAGAGCTGAGCTTCTCTCTCCTCTATCCTATAACCCATATATCACAGAGCTCAGCTTCTCTCTATATCATATATCCCTATATATCACAGAGCTCAGCTTCTCTCCTCTTTCATATAACCCTATATATCACAAAGCTCAGCTTCTCTCCTCTATCCTATAACCCTATGTATAACAGAGCTCAGCTCTTCTACTCTATCATATAACCCTATATATCACAGAGCTCAGCTTCTCTCCTCTATCATATCACCCTATATATCACAGAGCTCAGCTTCTATCATATAACCCTATATATCCCAGAGCTCAGCTCCCCTATCATATAACCCTATATATCACAGAGCTCAGCTTCTCTCCTCTATCCTATAACCCTATATATCACAGAGCTCAGCTTCTCTCCTTAATCATATAACCTATATATCACAGAGCTCAGCTTCTCTCCTCTATACTATAACCCTATATATCACAGAGTTCATCTCCTCTCCCTCTATCCTATAACCCTATAGATCACAGAGCTCAGGTTCTCTCCTCTATCCTATAACCCTATATGTCACAGAGCTCAGCTTCTCTCCTCTATCCTATAACCCTATATATCACAGAGCTGCTCTCAGATAGGGCAGCATAAGCCATTTGACTTTAAAGGGCACGTATAATGAAATGTACTGTCCCTGAACTGCTGCCATAGTGATAAGCAGGATATCGATAATTGCTTCCTAAAGATTGGACTTTCTGAAAAAGAGCATTACCAGTGAAGAGTCATAGGGGTGACTCCAATCTCCTCAAGACTCGTGCAGTCTAAGCATTACAATCCAGCTCCGACACATGGGCAGTAAAGCGAGACGTCCTGCAGAAGTCTCCGGACTGCATGAGTTTAGGTGATTCCAGTGTTCCCCCTTAACACTTTATAGATCATGTGCACGACTTTATAACTTTACATTTGCTTCTATACTGTTAGGCCCATTTCAGAGAGTCGCTCCGTTAGAACGCTCTAACCAACCTAACCCTATGGCGGCAGTTTCCTTGACAATATTTTTGATGATAGGTTCCCTTTAAGGACATCTCGTCTCATCCTGAAGCTGTGCACCTCCATGTGCCTAGTATTCCTCCTTTGTGTCTAGTTTGCAGACAAGTGTGTACGGCTCAGCGAGTGTAGAGCACATTACCATTTTATAAGCACACAATTGACGTTTTCCAGTTTTCTGACTGTCATTGTTGCATTGATGTTTTTTCCTGCATTCAATTTGTTGGACTTGATATCAGCAAGCCAAATCAGAATCAATGGGTGAGGAGGAGAAAATCTTTACCAAAGGTAGGCAACTGGATATGTCCATTCCCATGGCTCCCTGTTCCCAGCATGCTCTGCAAGTCTTCAGCATATAAGATTTTTTTAGTATACATTTTACATATCTATCTATCTATCTATCTATCTGTCACATATCTATCTTATATAAATCTATCCATTTTATTTCTATCTATGAATCTCATATATATCTATTTTATATAAATCTATTAATCTCATATCTATCTCCTATCTATCCATCCATATCTATTTATCTATGTAATAGCTATTAAAGGGGTTTTCTGGCTACAATGATAGTTGAAAAGGAGGGGACCTAAAATGTAAGCATGTCTGTCCTTGGTTACCATAAGCAAAGTGCTATGGTTTCGGAGAACGGGCTGTTTGTTAATGCTTGGGAAGGAAGTGAGAGCCCCGGGCGGGTTACGCGCAGGTCCAACCCCCGGTCGTAATCGGGAACGTGCGTCTGAGGGAGATGGAGGAGAGAGAGATATCACTGACAGCAAGCAGAGGTAGGTGCGACGTATGCGTGTGGGGTTTGTCACTGACAGCAAGCAGAGGTAGGTGCAGGGTTTGTCACTGACAGCAAGCAGTGGTAGGTGCAATGTGTGCATACGGGGTTTGTCACTAACCGTGATCAGAGTTCCAGCAGCAGAGAGAGAGATCATGTGCAGTTCCATGTAAACACAAACAGATAAAGCGTATAGTTTTGTTATGCAGATCTGTAGAGGTCAGAGGTGTAATAATCTGCAGGATATATCACTGTGTGTGAGAGACGGAGAGAAAAAAAATCACCCATCTTTCCCGGAGTCCTGAATGTCAAATGCCCATTCTAGTTACAAAGTATGTACAGAGAGCGAGAAATGTAGATATACACTATCGAGTAACACTTAGCTTTTCACTTCCGACAGCTGAGAACCTCTCCCTTCCCCGTGCTCACACAGAATGAATTCTCACGTGAACACTTTGGGGCGTGTCTGCAGAGAGTGAAGATTCTCCCTGCTGGGAGGAGAAACACGCCCCTCCATTTAACAAACTATGCTTAGCAACCAGTATAAACGGCTGCCAAATGATGAAACGAGAATACCCCTTTAACCCATCCATCTCATAGATATCTATCCATCTATATACCATTTCTATCTCATATCTATCCATCCATCTCTTTATCTATCTCTTTATCTATCAATCTATCTATCTATCCCATATCTGTTTATCTATCTCATAGTTATCCATCCATCAATCTCATATATATCATATCCATCTCCTGTCTATCTTTCTATCTCATTTCTATCTCTCATATCTATCATCTGCTTTTCTGTTTGTCTGTTATGAACCTAATAATGGTTTGATATTCTTTGCTCTAACTTTAACGAGCCACCGTCATTATCCATCTGCTAAAGATGTTGCCGATTTTTGGTGATTTTGAGTGTGATTGAAACTAAACGTGACATTTGTTTTAGTCCACATTGTTAGTTTTTTGCTTGATGGTGTAAATCATACTGTCATGGTTCTATGAACCCAATCATCTATAGTAAAAATTCATACAGCAGCCATAGTGCACCTCATGGTTCAGATACTGCACTATCCATTTAAATCCAAAATTAAGATTTGTAAAGGGGAATTTTAAATATAGTCAGTGTGCTCCGATGAGACGGACTTTCATATCGCAAGTTCCTTGTGTAATTTAGTAAAAGGTAAGGCATATGTTATATTACATCCCTAATGTAAATTATGTTTTTTTGGGTTCCATCGTAAGAGCAGAAAAACTGAATTCAGGATATGGTGGAATCCATCACACAATGGACATCAGCCGCATCTATGATGAGCCCCTTTGACTTTTATTGTGTATTTGTTCTATGGGCTTGTACACACGTCGTGTTTGGATACAATTTTGGATCCGTGTTGAAAATCTCATCCAAAAACGCTGCAGCGATCGGATCCAATACGCAGCTGCGTGTTGGATGCAGCAGGATCGCACCCTATAGTTTTAAATAGGACTCCTGCAGCATCTCTCGGACCAAGAATTGACTTGTCAATTCTTGGAACGGATCCGAAAGAAGCAGTGAGGCGCACACTTCTGAGATCATTCGTGTGAACGCCGAAGCGGGTTTCATAGCAAAAGCAATGTAAATCACACTGCTATGTATTAGATACATGTTAGGGTCCGACAGACGGATCCAAACACGTATCTAAAGGCGTATGTTACACAGACCCAACACGCCTTGTGAACATACCCTAAGGGCATGTCCCCACTGCACGGGTTTTCCGTCGGGCGGTTTTTCCGCCCACGGGCCGGACGCAAAACATTCAACAAGCACAATCTTCCGTCCAGTTTTCGGACGGAATCTGTGAATGTGAAGGGGGAGGGTTTTCTCCGCTCGTCGCGGAGAAAAGCCGTCCCCCTCCTCCCCCCGCGGCCGCAAAACAGGACAAATACCGGCCGGCAAACCGACCGGTATTTGTCTTGTGCAGTGGGAACGCACCCTTAGGCTGAGTTCACACGGCTTATTTGCAGGGCGTAATTATGCCCCGCAATTACGGCGTGTGGCCGGGGGCGTGGCGGGAGTGGGGGGCCGGCACCTCGCTAGCCCATAGACTTTCATTACCAGCGGCGCGTATACGCCGCTGGTAATTCACCTGTCACTTATCTCCCCCCGCGGCGGATTCGCCGAGCAGGGAGAGGAGACGTAATCCATAGTTCTCTATGAGAACTGTGGATTACCGTAATGACTGGGACGTATTCCAGCCATAATTTGCGCACTACGGCGCGTAATTACGGACTGAAATACATCCCATTTTAAGCTGTGTGAACATAGTCTTAGGCCGTGTTCACACGGCTTATTCCCGACGGATTTGTGAGCCGTATTGAGCTCACAAATCCACAGTGAATAAGGGGCGGGACGGGGGTGGGGCCGGAGCGCGGCAGGGGCGCCGCTCCCCGGCCCATAGACTCTGCATTATCTACGGCGCGTACGCGCCGTAAATAATGCGCATGTCACTTTCTCCCCGCCCGGCGGATTCGCCGAGCGGGATGGAGCGACGGATTCCACTGTTCTCTATGAGAGCAGTGGATTACCTTAATTGCTGCCGCGGATTGGCGCCGTACTGCAACGCAAATCCGGCGCGCAGTACGGCGCCAATTCGCAGCAGAATAAGCCGTGTGAACGAGGCCTTAGGCTATGTTCACATGGTGTATTTGCAGGGCGTAATTACGCCGTGTGACCGGGGGCGGGAGCGGGGGACTGAGCAGGGGGCCGGCACTTCGCCGGCCCATAGACTTAAATTGCCAGCGGCGCGTATACGCCGCTAGTAATTCACATGTCAATTATCTCCCCGCCCGGCGGGGAGAGGAGACGTAATCCATACTTCTCTATGAGAACTGTGAATTACCGTAATGAATGGGCCGTTTTCGGCCCGTAATTGGCGCACTTCGGCACATAATTACGGACTGAAATACATCCCATTTTAAGCCGTGTGAACATGGCCTTACAGTGGAACTTACATGCAGCATACGACTCCCATTGATTAATCATTAAGAAAGTAGGAACTGGTATTCATGAATTTTCTTGGAAAAGTGGGGGGACGAATGTTGTGCCCTGTGGTAACAAGTTTTTACCCTAAATATTGCAAATCTTAAACCCGTTTACCCTGATCTTTTATACAGTAACTAATAGCCTTCATACACATAGTCAAGTCATATTATTATGACCACCAGCTAATACCTATAGTAACTATGGTATGCAGCACGGACAGCAGCTATAGGGTCTGAGAGTGACTCAACAAGGTCATGGTAGGTTGTTATAGGTATCTGGAGCCATGCTAACTGCATCCCACAGCTGTCCATAGAGCCAAAACATAATTGAGGTGGTCTCACAGATGCACAGTTGGGCTGAAATTTGGGGAACTAGGGCACCAGGGTAGTACTTGGAAGTCTTGGTGTGAGTAATCTGCAAGGATGGATTCATACTCAGATCAGCGATGAGTGGCCCAGAGAATTCCACAAAAACATACCCTAATGCTGCCACCACCAGCTTGTATTCTTCCAGCCATGGTTGTAGGATGTATATTCTTTGCAGTTTCTCGTCTGACACGCCAACATCCATCCATTTGATGAAGCAGAAAACATAATTCATCCGAGAAGACAACCCTTTGCCAATCAGCGGAGTCCAATCCAATACCGCAATGAAAATTGAAGCCTTTTCTGCTGCTGCAGCTTAGTTAGCAGAGGTGCGGTGCCGTCTGTCTGCTCCGGGGCCACATACACAGTAGGGTTAATAATAATAATAATAATAATAATAATCTTTATTTATATAGCGCCAACATATTCCGCAGCACTTTACAATATAGAGGGAATAAGCACAGACAAACCAGACATTACATTATAAAAAAGCTACTGACAAATGAGACACAAGGTGTGAGGGTCCTGCTCGCAAGAGCTTACAATCTATTAGGGTGTATGGGTGAAACAAAGGCTGACAAGTGCTTGGTTTACAATGGACCAGCCATGTTACATAAATATGGGGTAGTATACATAAAATGTGGATGAACCTGCCATCCCAACCATTACATCTATATACAGATAAGTGCCTGTGGGTGCCAAAGTGCAGGAAGTGACGAATCTGTGACAGAATTTGGGGGGTTGACAATTAGGGATCTTGATAGGCTTGTCTAAGAAGATGAGTTTTCAGAGCGCACTTAAAACTGTGAGGGTTGTGAGTGTGCCTGATCACATGGGGTAACATGTTCCAGAGAACTGGTGCAATACGTGCAAAATCTTGGAGACGGGCATGGGAGGTTCGGATGAGTGAGGCGTGTAGTCTTAGATCAGTAGCAGAGCGGAGAGAGGGGTAAGGTGGTAGACAGAGATGAGGGAGGAGATGTAGGGGCTGCACCCCCTACATCTCCTCCCTCATCTCTGTCTACCACCCTACCCGCTCTCTCCGCTCTGCTACTGATCTAAGACTACACGCCTCACTCATCCGAACCTCCCATGCCCGTCTCCAAGATTTTGCACGTATTGCACCAGTTCTCTGGAACTGTGGAGAGCCTTATGTGTGAGAGTGATGAGTTTATGTTGTATTCTGTACTGAATAGGCAGCCAGTGCAGAGACTGACACAGGGTAGAGGCATCAGTATAGCGGCTGGAAAGAAAGACAAGCCTGGCTGCTGCATTCAGGACAGATTGGAGAGGGGAGAGTTTACAGAGAGGAAGACCAACAAGTAGGGAGTTACAGTAGTCAAGACGAGAATGAATAAGAGCAACAATGAGAGTTTGAGTTATTTCCACAGTGAGAAATGGACGGATTCTGGAGATGTTCTTGAGGTGCAGGTGACAAGAGCGGGCAAGGGACTTGATATAGGGGGTGAAGGTCAGATCAGAGTCTAGTATAACCCCCAGACAGCGGGCCTGCTGCCTAGGAGTTATGGTGGTGCCACACACTGAGAGAGAAATAGCAGGGTGAGATCGGTTAGTAGATGGGATGACTAGAAGTTCCGTTTTAGTGAGGTTTAGTTGGAGATAGAGAGAGGACATGATGTCAGAGACAGCGGACAGACAATCACTGGTGTTTTGTAGCAGGAGTGATGTCTGGGGAGGAAGTGTATAGTTGAGTGTCATCAGCGTAGAGATGGTACTGGAAGCCAAATCTGCTGATGGTTTGTCCAATGGGGGCTGTGTAGAGTGAAAAGAGGAGAGAACCAAGAACGGATCCCTGAGGAACCCCGACAGCAAGAGGGAGAGGAGAGGAGGTAGAACCGGAAAATGAGACACTGAAGGAGCGGTCAGAGAGGTAGGAAGAGAACCAAGAGAGAGCGGTGTCCTGGATACCGATGGCGCGGAGCATGCTGAGGAGATGGTGGTGATCCACAGTGTCAAACGCTGCAGAGAGATCCAGAAGAAGCAGCAATGAGTAGTTACCCTGAGATTTTGCTGTCAGGAGATCATTTGAAACTTTAGAAAGAGCAGTTTCCGTGGAGTGTAGGGTGCGGAAACCGGATTGCAGAGGGTCTAGAAGAGAGTTAGCAGAGAGATAGCGGATCAGGCGAGAGTAGACCAAGCGTTCCAGGAGTTTGGAGATGAAGGGCAGGTTAGAGACTGGTCGGTAGTTGGCGGCGCAGGAGGGGTCCAGAGAGGGCTTTTTAAGTAAGGGAGTTATAACAGCTTGTTTAAAGGAAGATGGGAAGATCCCAGTGGAGAGAGAGAGGTTACAGATTGTAGTGAGGTGAGAGAGGACAGCTGGAGAAATGGAATGGAGTTTCATTGTAACGTTTGACAGCCAGGTCAGGACAGGAGAGGGAGGAGATTGGGGGCAGTGAGGACTGTATGGTGTCTGTGAGCTCCTGAGTGTTGATAGAGCGGAGATTTCGGAATGGGCGACGGGTTGGTGTGTCGAGAGAAGGCTGAAAGTTGTTGATAGTAAAAGAGATAAGGTTATGATCCGAGAGTTCATAAGGAGAGTTGGTAAGATTAGAAATTGAGCAGATTCGACAGAAGACCAGATCAAGAGAGTTCCCATTCTTGTGAGTTGGAGAGTCAGGAAACTGCGAGAGGCCAAGAGAAGAGGTTAGTGAAAGAAACTGAGAGGCGGAAGGAGACATAGGGTTGTCAATGGGGATGTTGAAATCGCCCATGATGAGTGTGGGTATTTCAGTCGAGAGGAAATGAGGAAGCCAGGCAGCAAAATGATCCAGAAACTGGCGGGGTGAGCCGGGGGGTCTGTAGACAACTGCGACTCTGATGGAAAATGGCCGAAAGAGTCTGAGGGTGTGGACCTCAAAGGAGGGGAAAGTGAGTGAGGGTACAGGGGGAATGACCTGGTAGGTGCAATGTGGAGCGAGAAGTATGCCAACTCCTCCACCCGGCCTGTCAGGTCTGGGGGTGTGGGTGAAGTGTAGGCCGCCGTAGGTGAGGGCAGCAAGGGATGCGGTGTCTGATTGCTGTAGCCAAGTTTCTGTAAGAGCGACGAGATTGAGGGAGTTAGAAAGGAACAGGTCATGGACAGCAGTGAGTTTATTACAGACGGATCGGGCGTTCCACAAAGCACATTTAAATGGGAGAGGAAAAGACGTACAACAAATATTACGCAGGTTAGCAGGGTTTCTGTGGGAGAAAGAGGTGGGATGAGCAGTAAAGGAAGGTGGACCGGGGTTGGGAGAGATGTCTCCTGCAGCAAGAAGCAGAAGAATGAAAAGTGATTTCAGATGGTTCACTGATGAATATGAGCGATGTTTGTGCAGCACCCTGAAAGAGGATGGTTTGGGGTAGGTAAAGTAAGTAAGTAATGCATGAGATGCATGCATGGTAGAGGGAAGGAGAGAGGAGCTAATGTGGATAGAGTTGTTTGGAGGCATGACTGGGCGGTAGGAAAGGAGGAAGAGGGCAGCAAGATAGATTGCAAATGTAAGCATGGTGTAGAAGCTGTAGGTAAGAAAGCCTAGCTACTCACAAAGATACGTTCTGCCCCTTCTGCCCACAATTCGGTCAAAATTCATAGTCACTTCAAAAATGCTGGCAGACCAAAAGGTCTTGCAGACCCAAGAGCTCCAAGATATAGTGTCTATTGATTAGATCACCACTTTCAGGTGACAGAAACGGGTGGGGTTATAAAGAGATAGCAGCAAGGAAGTTCTTCAAAGGCTAATTGGGTATAGGCTTACTTAAACATAGAAACACATCCTAATTATTTGAGACAGAGCTGGGACTTCAAGGCAAAATACCAGAACACACAATATAGGAAAATGACATAACAGCAGTTAGGGGAAGATGATGGTGATTGTAGTCACGCAGAATGACGTACCATTCAAATATATAATATAATCACACAGATATTGCAGAGGGGTTGCTGAGGTGCAGTTAGCAGTGGTGCAGTGACATTAGTCTGCTCCTGGCCCCATACACAGTAGGGTTAGCAGAAGTGCAGTGACATCCGTCTGCTCCGGGGCCCCATACACAGTAGGGTTAGCAGAGGTGCAGTGACATCAGTCTTCTCTGATGCCCATTACATAGTAGGATTAGTAGAGGTGCAGTGACATCCATCCCCATACACAGTAGGGTTAGCAGTGGTGCAGTGACATCCATCTGCTCCAGGGCCCCATACACAGTAGGGTTAGCAGAGGTGCAGTGACATCCGTCTGCTCCTGGGCCCATACACAGTAGGGTTAGCAGAGGTGAAGTGACATCCGTCTGCTCCAGGGCACCATATACAGTAGGGCTAGCAGAGATGCAGTGACATCTGTCTGCTCCGGGACCCCTTATGCAGTAGGGTTAGCAGAAGAGCAGTGACTACCGTCTGCTTCGGGACTGCAGTTGCAGTAGGGTTCACTGAACTGTTGTGTTAGACTCCTGGGTCATTTTGTTCCCCTGTATCGGGTCGGTCCTTCCTCGCGCTTCTTTGTAGCTGACATTCACCTCTAACATCAATGACATGTGGTTCTCCAGTTTCCACACCACTTATTAACAATGGCACCATTTCTCCACTTACGATACACTTTTTGCAACTCTAATGAATCGCCCCTTTTACCTCTGACAACAGCAAGGGATATGTGTGCAGACAGCCTATCGCATACCTTACCTACCCACCAAGCCAGTTCACCACACATGACTTCCTTCATGAGCTATGTCCTGCTGACTTCAGAAGTAGGAAGTGGTCATAATAATGTGACTCGACTGTGCCTATCATTGTGCATTAGACAATTCTGGAATTATAGATACAATATGGTGATCAGGTTCTTAAATCCACGGACTGTTCCTAAGAGGCAGGAGACTAATATTTTGCCTTCCTCTCCCTTCAGTGACTTCCGGTTCAGCCACTCCACAGGATTCTACCTGATTAAAGTACAGCATCTTAGCCTATGTTCACACACTATAAAATTTTTCCGTGAAATGTTTATTTTTCAGTGGAGAAATCCACTTTTTTTCACATTTTCAGGCACTTTTTTGTGTGCTTCTTTATGCATATTTGTATGTGTATTTTGTTTGTTGCATCACATCAAATTAAGACAAAAAAAACCCCACCAAAGCCTTATATGAGGTATTTGACAAATCCCACAATAGAAAAATACTCAGAACCTGGTTATACTAATATGTTAAACAACCAAACTGCTAGAATGTATAAACCTAGGGTAAAGATAAAATATAAATGTTATTATTATAACCATTTAACAAATGCCTCAAAATTGGACACCTTAAAAATATCCCTAATCAAACTAAAGCTACCTATACAAAAATGGGGAAATCGCCCCGATAAGGGCGCCCCCAATCCAGAACCTAAACTGCCAAACCTCTAACAAGATACACATAACAGGATACATATAACATATAGAGAGACACAGGGTCAAAAAGATAAAAAGGAAAACAAAAAAGTGCTCAAAGGTACAATATACTATTAACCTATGAAAAACATCTCAGAAAAAAGCATATCAAAAAGTTCCGACACATTTCCCCCCAGAATTTAGGGGTTCATCGGGGAACCTGCCAACATTAATACTGGTGGATGGCTACCACATATCTGCCACATCATACTACTGCACCCTATTGAAGGGATCCATTTTTCCGACATCCTGGACTCTTCTATATACCATCCATCATTCTTTTGTCTAAAAAGGGACGTAAGTTGCTATGTAATTTCTTGTTTCAGTATTAATGTTTTCAGGTTCCCTGATGAACCCCTAAATTCTGGGGGGAAATGCGTCGGAACTTTTTAAAATGCTTTATTCTGAGATGTTTTTCATAGGTTAATAGTGTATTGTACCTTTGAGCACTTGTTTGGTTTCCTTTTTTTCTTTTTATCCCTGTGTCTTTCTATATGTTATATGTATCCTGTTATGTGTATCTTGTTAAGGGTTTGGCAGTTTAGGTTCCGGATTGGGGGGCGTTCTTATCGGGGCGATTTCCCCATTTTTGTATAGGCAGCTTTAGTTTGTTTAGGGATATTTTTATCTAATTTTGAGGTATTTATTAAATGGTTATAATAATAAAAGTTGTATTTTATCTTTACCCTAGGTTTATACATTCTAGTAGTTTGGCTATTACATCAAATTACCAACAAAATATGCGCCTAATTTAGTGCATTTTTCTTAATTCCTGTTGACTTTCCATTATAAAATGACATGCACAAAGCACCCACCAAGAATTGACACACACTCGCCTTTTTTTTTTTTTACACTTTGTGTAATGTAATTAGGCATAAAGAAACACACCAGGTGCACTACTGCCGCATTTTGCTATATAGCGCTATTCAATGGGGCTATTTTGTGAATTTTGATGCATAATGTGTGTGTAAAATATGCATCTTACACATCTTACTGCTCGTCAAAAAAACGTTTTGTGAACTTAGCCTAAATCAGCAAACTCAATCTCCTCCAGAAGGAATAAACTGCCTCTTAGCAACCTGTAGGTATCTACACTATTGTTATGCATAGTTGGCACTAGAGTGATAAGGTAGTACCCTACAGGTGGCGCTAGAGCTGGAGGAGAGATAATTTGCATGTTTTTTTCCCTCGGAGCATTGCCTGTAGCTTGAGTCAATGAGGAGCAGTAAGCCCATAAACCTCTTCCTCTGGGCTCTCCACCTTTCTGGCACTAATACGGATATGACACATAGTTGAGGTTGCAGTAGCAGAGCCAAGCTGGAATTTTTATAGTTATGCCCAACAGCATGCAGCACTGGGCACCACTCTATGAAACATTGCAATATAAGATACAGAATTGTAAAGAAGAAACAAAGAAAGTTGAAGCATTTCCAAAACAATTTATGAAGTGCGTATCTACACTACCGTTCAAAAGTTTGGGGTCACCCAGACAATTTTGTGTTGCAAAATGAATAGAAATATCTTCCAGACATTGCCAAGGTTAGAAATAATGATTTTTATTTGAAATAATAATTTTCTACGTCAAACTTTGCTTTCGTCCATTGCTCCCTTTGCAGCAATTCCAGCATTGCAGACCTTTGGCTTCTAGCTGTTAATTTGCTGAGGTAATCAGGAGAAATTTCACCCCATGCTCCCAGAAGCCCCTCCCACAAGTTGGATTGGCTTGATGGGCACTTTTTAGGAACCATACGGTCAAGCTGCTCCCACAACAGCTCAATGGGGTTGAGATCTGGTGACTGCGCTGGCCACTCCATTACAGATAGAATACCAGCTGCCTGCTTCTTCCCTAAATAGTTCTTGCATCATTTGGAGGTGGCTTTGGGTCATTGTCCTGTTGCAGGATGAAATTGGCTCCAATCAAGCGCCCCCCACAGGGTATGACATAGCGCTGCAAAATGAAGTGATAGCCTCTGGCATCTTCCCTTCCTCTCTTAAACACGCGACCATCACACCTATCCTTAAGAAACCATCTCTCGACCCCTCCTCACTGTCCAACTATCGCCCCATCTCGCTGCTTCCTTTTGCATCCAAACTCCTCGAGCAGCACGTCTATCTTCAGCTGTCCTCCCACCTCTCCTCCAACGCTCTTCTTGACCCACTACAATCTGGTTTTCGACCTCACCACTCTACCGAAACCGCCCTCACCAAGGTCACCAACGACCTAGTAACTGCTAAAGCCTCACGCCACTATTCTGTGCTTCTCCTCTTAGACCTGTCCTCTGCCTTTGACACGGTCGACCACTCCATCCTGCTACAAATCCTCTCCTCCCTCGGCATCACGGACCTGGCCCTCTCCTGGATCTTTTCATACCTCTCTGAACGGACATTCAGTGTCTCTCACTCCTGCACCACCTCCTCCTGCCACCCGCTCTCTGTCGGTGTCCTCAGGGGTCTGTCCTGGGCCCACTCCTCTTCTCTATCTACACTCTTGGTCTGGGTCAGCTCATAGCCTCGCATGGCTTTAACTACCACCTGTACGCAGACGACACCCAGCTTTATATCTCCGGTCCTGACATTAACTCTCTTCTCTCCCAGATCCCAAAATGCCTATCATCCATTTCCTCCTTCTTCTCCTCCCGTCGCTTAAAACTAAATGTGGATAAAACAGAATTCACCATCTTTCCACCGTCCCTCTCTCTCCCTCCACCTGATCTCTCTATCACTGTTAATGGCCACACCCTCTCACCAGCTCCACAAGTCCGCTGTCTTGGGATAACCTTTGACTCCTCTTTATCCTTCAAACCGCACATCCAAGCCCTCACCTCTACCTGCCGCCTCCACCTGAAAAATATTTCACGCATCCGCCCATTCCTCAACTCTGACACTACTAAAACGCTAGTCCACGCCCTCGTCATCTCCCGCTTTGACTACTGCAACATCCTTCTCTGTGGCCTCCCAGCTAGCACCCTCGCTCCCCTCCAATCCATCCTCAACTCTGCTGCCCGTCTGATTCACCTCTCTCCTCGCTACTCCTCTGTCTCTCCCCTCTGCCGATCCCTTCACTGGCTGCCCATTGCCCAACGAATTCAGTTCAAATTACTCACCCTGACCTACAAGGCTCTCCATAACCTCTCCCCTCCATACATCTCTGCCCTAATTTCCAGATACCTCCCCTCACGCAATCTCCGCTCCTCACAGGACCTTCTCCTCTGCTCTCCCCTTATCAGCTCCTCA
Organism: Phyllomedusa bahiana; assembly: GCA_025379985.1. Taxonomy (NCBI): domain Eukaryota; kingdom Metazoa; phylum Chordata; class Amphibia; order Anura; family Hylidae; genus Phyllomedusa; species Phyllomedusa bahiana. The sequence goes on from JAODAL010012551.1 coordinate 17,607, forward strand.
CACAACCGTCTCCAAGACTTCTCCCGTGCTTCACCCACACTCTGGAACTCCTTAACCCAAAACATCAGACTCTCCCCAACTTTCACCAGTTTCAAAAGCAACCTGAAAACCCATCTCTTCAGGATAGCCTACAACCCACACTAACCCCACCACCACTACACCGGCCCGCAAACATGTCTGCCCCACACCTTCTGTCTCTCCCCTTCTTCCTTGTAGATTGTAAGCCCTCGCGGGCAGGGTCCTCTTTCCTCTCTGTTTCAGTTACTAGTCATTTTTGTCACCATTGTAATTGTTCAACATTTGTTATGTATGTAATTCCCCTTAAATGTACAGCGCCCTGGAATTAATGGCGCTCTAAAATAAATAATAATAATAATTCCAAATCCCTTTTACCTTGTACAAATCTCCCACTTTACCAGCGCCAAAGCAACCCCAGACCATCACATGACCTCCACCAGCACCAAAGCAACCCCATAGCATCACATGACCTTCACCATGCTTGACAGATGGCGTCTGGCAATCTTCCAGCATCTTTTCAGTTGTTCTGCGTCTCACAAATGTTCTTCTGTGTGATCCAAACACCTCAAACTTCGATTAGTCTCCATAACACTTTTTTCCAATCTTCCTCTGCCCAATGTCTGTGTTCTTTAGCCCATATTAATCTTTTCCTTTTATTATCCAGTCTCAGATATGGCTTTTTCTTTGCCACTCTGCCCTGAAGGCCAGCATGCCGCAGTTGCCTCTTCACTGTAGACGTTGACAATGGCGTTTTGCGGGTACTATTTAATGAAGCTGCCAGTTGAGGACCTGTGAGGCATCGATTTCTCAAACTAGAGACTCTAATGTACTTGTCTTGTTGCTCAGTTGTGCAGCGGGGCCTCCAACTTCTCTTTCTACTCTGGTTAGAGCCTGTTTGTGCTCTCCTCTGAAGGGAGTAGTACACACCGTTGTAGGAAATCTTCAGTTTCTTGGCAATTTCTCGCATGGAATAGCCTTCATCTCTCAGCACAAGAATAGACTGTCGAGTTTCACATGAAAGTTCTCTTTTTCTGGCCATTTTGTGAGTTTAATCGAACCAACAAATGTAATGCTCCAGATTCTCAACTAGCTCAAAGGAAGGTCAGTTTTATAGCTTCTCTAATCAGCAAAACTGTTTTCAGCTGTGCTAACATACTTGCACAACGGTTTTCAAGGGTGTTCAAAATATCCAATAGCTTTCTTACACTGTTAGCAAACACAATGTACCATTAGATCACTGGAGTGATGGTTGTTGGAAATGGGCCTCTATACACCTATGTAGATATTGCATTAACAACCAGACGTTTTCAGCTAGAATAGTCATTTACCACATTAACAATGTATAGAGCGTATTTCTGATTCATTTAATGTTAGCTTCATTAAAAAAACTGTGCTTTTCTTTCAAAAATAAGGAAATTTCTAAGTGACTCCAAACTTTTGAACGGTAGTGTATATGATACCACGTCAGAAGTGTCAAATGCACGTCATGTAAAGGCACGAGCGATCAGAGCTGTGCAGGTTTCCTCAAGATGGTGCACAGACTACAGCACTTCATTAATACCATTAATATAGATTTCCTCCAAGGATGACAGCATGGACCAAAATAAGCTACAGTGGCACTGAGATATAAAAGGAAAGGCAAGCTAAAGGTAACCGTGCACTGATGCTCAGTAAGGGGTCATGATGAGAACACAAAAGCATAAACATCATTGATGGTAAAGAAAGTGCTTAACATATTGCTGGAGCCTATTCAAGCTGCACGGGAAGTGGTCCTGATTATCCATAGCAGTCAGTGGAGCGGGAAGTAAAATCTCTTCCATCAGTATCAGACAGCACGGTTCACTGCTTAATAGAGTGGAAGAGGGGCCCAAAGGCCACCTTAGCTGCCGGGTCACATAACAGCTGCTGGGCCACATAATACCTGCTCTGGCTATTATGGTTGATATGGTGGTCATTTTTTTTCATGACCATCTATGGGTTTCTAATTATATCTTACAGTTTTTTTTATCTGTTTACAGTTCTATTGTACTGTACTATACTATACTTAGATAAACTTTACTATCTATATCATACTTTACCACACCTTGCTATACTTTGCTATGCTATACAACACTATACTTTGCTATACTATTCTACTCTATACTTTGCTATACTATACAACACTATACTTTGCTATACTATACGGCACTATACTTTGCTATACTATACGGCACTATACTTTGCTATACTATATGGCACTATACTTTGCTATACTATACGGCACTATACTTTGCTATACTATACCACACTATACTTTGCTATGCTATACTACTCTACAGTTCCCTATACTATACTACTCTACACTTCACTATACTATACTATACTACACTTTGCTATATTATACTACACTTTGCTATGCTATACTACACTACACTTTACTATACTATACTCCACTACACTATACTCCACTACACTTTGGTATTCTATGCTACACTATACTTTACTATACTATACTTTGTATTGGTCCATAGTTACAATAGCCTCAGGATGAAATATTTCCAGCATGCAATGTTATTTCCTGAGACATTTGTGCCTTGATTCTTGTTTCAAGATGCAATGTCACAAACCCTGCTGATCTGTGGCTCATGTGATTGACTGGAAGATCTGACCAATTATCATTACATTTTACTTGTGAAGAGCAGTACAGAACATGCAGTATTGTACCATAGAGAGGTGCTATAGACTACCGATCACTGCATGCACCTCACTTATAGATGTAATAGCAGTACAGGACATGTAGTACCGCACTGGAGTGTAGACCACTAATCACTGTATGCACCTCACTAATACATGTAAGAGCAGTACAGGACATGTAGTATCGCACTGTACTGTAGAGAGGCGCTATAGGCCACCAATCACTGCTTGCACATCACTAATACATGTAAGAGCAGCACAGGACATGTAGTTCCACACTGTACTGTAGAGAGGCGCTATAGACTGCCAATCACTGCATGTACCTCACTAATACATGTAAGAGCAGTACAGGACATGTAGTACCACACTGCACTGTAGAGAGGCGCTATAGACTGCCAATCACTGTATGCACCTCACTAATACATGTAAGAGCAGTACAGGACATGTAATACTGCACTGTACTGTAGAGGGGCATACTAGACTGCAAATCACTGAATTACCTCACTAATACATGTAAGAGCAGTACAGGACATTATACCACACCTGCACTGTAAGAGCCTATAGACGCGCAATCACTGTATGCACCTCACTAATACATGTAAGAGCAGTACAGGACATGTAATACTGCACTGTACTGTAGAGCGGTGCAACTAGACTGCCAATCACTGCATGCACCTCACTAATGCATGTAAGAGCAGTACAGGACATATAATACCGCACTCTAGAAAAGCATTACTAGACCGCCAATCATTTTATGCACTGCACTAATATAGTTGATTTACATGGGCCAGGATGAGCAGCTCCCATGGACACCAGGTGAGGCCCCATTTTCTGGTACATTGTGAATAAAGTCCATGGCCCAAAGAAGCTTCTGTCCTCATCATAGAAAGTGATTTCCAGCAGCTCTTTCTGATGTTATATGGACGGACGCGCTTTATCTGCATGCGTTTTCTGCTTCATTTTCTTTAATCCCCATTCTGCATGATGTTGGTGACACTTTGGGGCTTTGAAACCAATGATGAGTTTTCCAACTTATGATTTGAACATCCAGTGGTCATCCTGGAACCAGTTAATATTGTATGTTGAGTGAACACTGTACAATACTTTGCTATGCTGTACTGTACTATACCTTACTTTAATATACTGTACTTTACTATTCTGTACTATACTATACTTTACTATACTACACTGTACAATACCATACAATAATTTACATTACTACACTATTATACTATTCAACACTGCCTTGTGAATGGTTGGAGCCTACACCTAGCAGAATGCCCAGACTTTCGGTAAACCTTTGAATTCGCCTTATCACCATGCAGATCCCTGCAGCAAGCCTTCCTGTTACTTTTAGCAAATTACAGGTGCAATTTCTAATAACTGTATACTGCAGAGGAAATTTGGCATTTTCTAACTGTCTTACCAGCATACAGGCACTGAAAGCAGTTGTTGGGAAAGCGATATCCTCGCAGCTGCTGTTCACTATAACCCAAATGAGCACTCCCTGCAAGCAGTGAAATACAGTGCCTTGCGAAAGTATTCGGGACGGCCGGGTCTTGGTAGATTTGCAGTGCTCTGATACTCCCATTTCAATATGATCGCTTGCACAGTGCTCCTTGGGATGTTTAAAGTTTGGGAAATGTTCTTGTATCCAAATCCGGCTTTAAACTTCTCCACAACAGTATCACGGACCTGCCTGGTGTGTTCCTTGGTCTTCATGATGCTCTCTGCGCTTTAAACAGAACCCTGAGATGATCACAGAGCAGTGCATTTTACGGAGACTTGGATTACACACAGGTGGATTATATTTATCATCATCAGTCATTTAGGACAACTTTGGGATCATTCAGAGATCCTCACTGAACTTCTGGATCCGTTTGCTGCACTGAAAGAAAAGGGCCGAATAATTTTGCACGCCCCACTTTTCAGTTTCTTTTTACAAAAGTTTAAAATATCCAATAAATTTCGTTCCACTTCACAATTGTGTCCCACTTGGTGTTGATTCTTCACAAAAATTTTTTTATTTTATATCTTTATGTTTGAAGCCTGAAATGTGGCTAAAGGCTGAAAAGATAAAGGGTCCGAATACTTTCGCAAGGCACTGTATATTAGGGTTTTGCTGGTTATTCTTTAATGGTAATGGCATGTACTTGGTCTGAGTTATTGTCTACATATGATAACCGCAATGGCTTTTTCTCATCTCCAGAAAAAAAACAATACTCCGAGTGAGAGCAACCTGACTTCACTATGCATGGATTCCAGGCAGAAGTGGGACGGTGGCCTGGATGACAGTATTCTGTACAGAAAACATGGCTCCTCCGCGGCCCTCCAGCAAAGCAGAGGCGAGGCATCTTGTAAAGACTTCGACAGACCCAGGTCGGAATTTCCCTCCATCGTCCTCACTGAGGCGGCAGCACCTGGAATGACTGGACGACCTACCTCTCTTTTCTGCAGACCAGAGGAGGGAGCGGGATATGGGATCAGGACAACGTCTGACGGGCTTCCTCATAAGAGTTTAGGTACTCACGTGCCATGGGAAAAAGAGGAGGCCGAGTCAAACGGTGATCAAAGTCCTAACAGTCCTCTCGACTATATCTCCCGCTTGTGATTTTGTTTGCTTCCAGCTCCGGGCAAAAGACAGTCGGAGAGCTGGAGACAGGGAAAAGTGGAAATTTCCTGTTATGACTACTGTGTCACAAAGTGTCCTAGATGCATCATTTCAATCCACCAAGAGGAATTCATTGTCATTTCTTCAAGAAATCATAGACTGAAAATTTTATTTTTTTCTGTTTTCATCTCGGTTGTAAGTACGTGTACATCATATCTCTTCATGGTACTTTGAATTATTACAGAAGCTTTCATGTTTGCACATTATTGGCGTATGCTGTTACATAACCTATTCCACCTACAAGGGACTTCCCGCAATCAACTACTAGAACGTGTCATAAGAGTAAGGCCCCATTCACATCACGTTTGTGGCATCCCTAACTGTATATGGTTGAGTACCCTAAAGAGATTTCCAAACCTACACCACAGCGCACCTATAGACTATCATGGGGAAAAACCTACTTCAGAAGTGCACGTTTGCCTCGCTTATGTCATTTTTTGGGGGGAAAGATTAAAAAAATAAACTTCTGCTCTTTTTTTGTCCTTTTTTTAAAAACATACGTTTACGTTTTTAATACGAGAGTCCTTGGGAAGCATATGCAAAAGTGAAGCTTTCGTTTTGCATTTTAAACTGGTACGTTTTGCTCTTTTAAATATTGGGGGAGGGAAAAAAAAACTTTATTTAAACAAATTACTTCAGGGGTTTTACCACAAAGTAAAATTGACGTGGGAAGCTTGCAAATTAAATAATACAAATTTCACCATTCATCATTATTCTGCACCATTTTTGTTTTAGCTGTTGCTTTAGTGATCCATAGTGTAGAGCTCGGCTCCAGGGTATACGACCACTGATGAGAGCTCCTCAATCCTGGTCGCACATGCTCAGACACCACCTCTCCTTTCATGGAGCTACTGTCAATATATCCCCTGCTTAGTAATCACACACACTCACTGCTGAGCGAGTGTTGAGCCCCAGGTGCTGTCATTCTACTCCTGTCCTCTGTACTGCTTAGTAATTAGTCAAACAGTGCAAATAAATAAAACGAAAAAGGAAACTCAATCAGGTATGTGCATTGAGATAAAAAAATATCCACATTTGGTTCCTGCGGGGATTTGAACCTAGGATCCATATGATCGAAGGCAGCAGTGCAAACCACTCAACTACATTGTAGCTACTTAAAGCTCTTAATATAAACCGACCTTTGTGTGACTAGAATGAGCACACAGTGGGGAAAGGCATGGTGATGTCAAGCATGCTGGGTCACATGATATGCAGCTCAAACAAATGACACACGCCCACTTTTGAACACACAGAAAACTAAGGCAGGACAAAGCAGGCATGAAATGCCTTTGTGGTAAAACCCTTTTAATAACAAAAGGTTCTAAAAACGTACAAATTTTTTATTTTAAAAATTGATATAAACATATGGAAACGTTTAACACATAAAGAAATAAAATAGAGATGGAGGCAATTTTTTTTCTTTTTAAAAACATCTGTTTAATGTATATATTAAAAAAGGAGATAAAAAAAAAAAAAAAAAACGTGTTGTGAATGGGACCTCATATCTCCCTCTCACACATGGCCACCCTCTCACTTAAACTAGAGACTGGGATGTAGTAGCGGACACTGATAGTAGGGACTCTTTGTGCAAGAAAAGAATATGGGCCAGTTATTAGAGGATATCTTATCACAGAGCAGCTATTTGGTCTCTCATAAGTAATTATTAGCCATGGAATTGCTTAAGTATGAATAGGCTACACCATTGATATGTCACCTTCATGATCCATTGACCTCCTAGACCCCCAAACATATGACTCTTATGACTGAATAAGGTGCCATGAAAATTGATTGTGGAAACACCTTTTTAAAGCCAAAAATGTTACCATGTAATAATGTATGGTAGTAAGGTGTATAAAGGTACTGTCATTTGTCTAATTTAATTTTATTGTGTACATGTAACGTGTAAAAATGTGAAAACGTCCCCAAATTCACAAAGTGCAAATCTGACTGTTAAGAGGATGTTCGGTCATATATGCAGACTATTTGCCTTTTAATAATTTTTTGCTTCCCAGCGCTGTTGAAATCCTACTTCGCTCCTATTCACATCTCTTTTTTGGCTCCTGTTCGTGGTATATGTCAAGATACCGTAAAAAGTTATTACATCGGGCTATAGACTGCAATAGAGCAAACAGTAACGTGCATCCGGTTTTCATACTCTGCATGCCTCACTATAGTGACATGTGGACCATGCCTGAAGCTAGATTCACACGTTGTAAAAAATACACACATATTGCCAGGGAAAAAATGCACATAATTCACGCAACTATTTTGCATGCGATTTTGGCCTGTGTTTTTAATCTCTGACCAGTAATCCAGCGGGTAAGATTTTCACAAAGCTTTATTCCATATTACAAGCTCACAGGAAAGTGACATGGAGACATGTACAGACGCTAACGCGTTTCCGACCCTACATGGGTCCTTGGTCACCGCATACTAAATCCATATGGATTTAGTTTGCTGTGAACAAGGACCCATGTAGGAGCTTTTAATATGGAATAAAGCTTTGTGAAAATCTTACCCGCTGGATTACTGGTCAGAGACTGGAAGGAAGTGTTGTGTCTTTAGGCCATGTTCACACGGCTTAAAATGGGACGTATTTCAGTCCGTAATTACGCGCCGGAGTGCGCAAATTACGGCTGGAATATGTCCCAGTCATTACGGTAATCCATAGTTCTCCTAGAGAACTATGGATTACGTCTTCTCTCCCTGCTCGGCGAATCCGCTGTGGGGGGAGATAAGTGACATGTCAATTAACAAACCCCCTAGTGGGGCCGTAGATCACCCGCGCTGCTAGGTTTAATAAAGTCTATGGGCTGAGCGAGGTGCGCCCTCCCGCTCCCCCGTGCTATAAACACGGCGCGTTTAAATTACGCGCTGCTAGTAATGATAGTCTATGGGCCGGCGAGGTGCCGCCCTCCCCCGCCCCCACGCGTTACGCACGCATATTTAGCGCGGGTCAGCTCTACGTTAATTGATAGTCTATGGGCCGGCGAGGTGCCGCCCTCCCGCCCCCGTCCACACGGCGTAATTACAAATAAGCCGTGTGAGCCCAGCCTTAGAGCTGAGACCGACGGCTCTCCGTGCGGGACTCCGATTTCACTGCTTGCTACACTACGAGGAGGAGCGGCATGCATAAAAGGGGTGAGCTTTAAGGACTTCGTACTTAGTTATTTATGTGCATATTTTCTTGCTTTTTCAGTACAGCCAATTTAGTTTTCTTTGATGTGTTGCATAGCAGAATGTACACCAAAAAAACTGTTCGCTCACCACCTCTTCAATCTCCTCAATGTCCACCAACATATGCAGCTTTGGGTTTAGTCCTGAAACGGAGCATGGAAACGCCCAGAGGATAGCTGGGCTGACACAAACAAGTCTTTCCAAAACCAACGATAGTCTCCAGCTCCGTATGTTAAAAAAATACAAATTTATTCAAAAACCATTAAAACATATTAACAAAAAGTAAAAACACATCCAGTCATGACTAACATACGGAGCTGGAGACTATCGTTGGTTTTGGAAACGCCAAATTTTTGTCAACAAAATACACATAATTTGGTGCGTTTTTTTGCATTCTAACACTGTAAAATTAGGCATATAAAATGGCCTGTTTTTTACAAGTCGCATAACACAACAAACAATGGGTGAATAAATCACTCCATGTGCACCATTGGTGCATGTTCCCATGGAAAACAGTGACACTATTGATGTATATTTTGGCGAGTAAAGCACGCATGCAAAGTGCATTTTGCACATCACAATATGCATCAAACAACATTGTGTGAACCTGGCCTAAGCGTGCACTAAACTGAACACTGCGGCAGGTAAATATTGCAGCAATGTCAGTGTCCGTATATGTCCCTGCACTCTCAGACCTGTAGGTAGTCTGTCTGTTGTGGTCGATGCTTTCCCTTCAACATGGCGGCAGGGGGAAAAGCCTTTCTGTGCGATGTCTGTGTGTCCCATAGATTGTGCCGACATTAAGGGAAGGCGGGCACGTACGAATTGGAGCCCCGCTGGTAAGGTCTAAACACAAAAGTGCTCAATTCAGTGAAGGAGGAAGATGGAGGTAATTTTTTAACAAACATGGCTAAAGCCTTACAAAGGAGTAAATTAAAAAAATATACATCCTAGCAAACCCTTTAAAGAGAACCTGTCACATAGGCTGTGTCCCCCTTGCTGAGGACAGCACAAGCTAGTGTCAGATCTGCTGTTTCCAGCGCTGTGTCCCTTATTCTGTAAGATGCTGGAGTTTTCGTGTATTTAATGCTCAAATCTGCAGTTTTCAGCCAGAAGAGTCATTCGAAGAGTCCTTCAAAGAGTCAGGTTTTTTTAAACCCCGCCCACCAGAGGCTAGCCACGCCCACCACCACTGACAAACCTATTACTTTGAATAGGTAGAAACATGTGAAGAACTGTCAGTGGGCGTGGCTAGCATTTGGTGGGCGGGGCTAACACCTGCTCATGAATAAGATTTGAGGGGTAAATGCTCTAAAACTGCTGCATCTTACAGAATAAGGGGCACAGTGCTGGAAACAGCAGGTCTGTCACTAGCTTGTGCTGTCCTCAGCAAGGGGGGCATAATCTATGTGACAGGTTCCCTTTAAGCCATGTTTAATGAGTAAACAGGGTTTATTGCCCATAGCAACCACTCAATGCTCAGTCTTGAAATTGCTCTGGAAAAATGAAATGTGAGCTCTGATTGGTTTCTAGACAACAATGAAAGCTCCTCAATAAAACTTCTAATTGCCATAGCAACCAATCGCCGGACTTTCACTTTTTAGGAGATAAAAGCTAAGCTCTGATTGGTTGCTGCAGGCAACGAGGACAGATCCTCAATAAAACGTCTTGTTGCTCATAGCAACCAATCACAGCAGGGCTTTCGTTTTGTAGGAAATGAAAGTGGAGTTCTGATTGGTTGCTACAGGCAGCAGCAAATTTTTGATAAATGTGGCCTGTGATTCATGATAAAACTTCCCGTAGCACATAGCAACCAATCACAGCAGGGCTTTCATTTTTCTAGAGTGGTTTAAGAAAATAAAAGCTGAGCTCTGATTGGTCGCTATGGGCTCTGAATGGTTATGAGCTCTGATTGGTTATGAGCTCTGATTGGTTTGCTTTGAGCTCTGATTGATTTGCTGTGGGCTCTGATTGGTTGCTATGAGCTCTGGTTGCTATGGTCTCTGAAAGCTATGAGTTCTGATTGGTTTGCTATGAGCTCTGATTGATTTGCTGTGGGCTCTGATTGGTTGCTATGATCTCTGGTTGCTATGGGCTCTGGTTGCTATGGATTCTGATTGCTATGGGCTCTGATTGGTTTTCTATGGACTCTGGTTGCTATGGGCTCTGGTTGGTTGCTATGGGCTCTGGTTGGTCGCTACGGGCTCTGATTGGTTTGCTATGGGCTCTGATTGTTTTGCTTTGAGCTCTGATTGATTTGCTGTGGGCTCTGATTGGTTGCTATGAGCTCTGGTTGCTATGGTCTCTGAAAGCTATGAGTTCTGATTGGTTTGCTATGGGCTCTGATGGATTTGCTGTGGCTCTGATTGGTTTGCTAATCTCTGGTTGCTATGGGCTCTTTGCTATGGTTGATTGCTATGGGCTCGTTGTTTCTATGACTCTGGTTGCTATGGCCTGTTGTTGCTATGGGCTCTGGTTGGTCGCTATGGGCTCTGGTTGGTCGCTACGGGCTCTGATTGGTTTGCTATGGGCTCTGATTGGTTTGCTATGGGCTCTGGTTGGGTTTGCTATGGGCTCTGGTTGGTTTGCTATGGGCTCTGGTTGGGTTTGCTATGAGCTCTGATTGGTTTACTATGGGCTCTGATTGGTTTGCTATGGGCTCTGATTGGTTGCTATGGGCTCTGATTGGTTTGCTATGGGCTCTGATGGGTTTGCTATGGGCAACAAGGACAGTCACACCTAAACGGTTTTGATAAATGAAGCCCTATGTGTTTACCCCAAAAACTAATATAAAGTCAGTCTTCCTGCCCTGCTGTGTATCTATGTACTACTGGCTGAAATCAAACTTCTGGCTCCTTTACGGCGTTAGCGTAGCTTTATATTAAGGAATACTAAGGAACATAGTAATGCTTCCGGACATGTATCCCCCATCCATCCAGTAGTGCTGGGACTAGTATGGTGGCCGGGCTGTAGACATGGACATGTTCAGAGCAGCAGATAAACACCAATCTGTTCCTTTTTTGTAGATGTTTTCCCTTTTTCTGTTTAGTTTCCTCTTTTGCGTCTTGGCCTTACTAATCACTCATCTCTCCCCAGTGATGGAGGAGGGCTGATGGGTAATGATACATGGTGCCTAGAGCAGTGCCATCCGAAACATCGCACTATGGGGACGCAGCCTCTGTGATTGCTGTACGACTGTGGGCGCCGCCGTTGCTAGGCTGTTGTCAGGCTCTGGCAGTATATTCTGTAAACAGGCAGCATTCACAGGGGCATCTGATGTGCCGTGCCTGCTTCCCGCAGGGTCTTTCACAGATAATTAGGCGGGCGATTCTCTGCCAGGCTGATAGACACGTAGATGCTTCCACTGACGGCTTTCTTATAGTCCTACCATAGTACTCACCGGAGGTTGTTAAAGAAGTCGTACGGTTGGTAAGAAAAAAATATATATATATATATATATATATATATATATCAAAAAGCTGTACATTTTATAAAATAGTACAAAAAAATAATAAAACGCTGCTCGGTCTCTTGCCGATCCAGCACAGATGCTCCATGTGCCCACGCTGGTCCTTGTTTATAAACTGCTAGTAATAATGCGCCATACCGCCAAACAGTGATGCCAGTAGTATAGCACTGGCCACCGTTAATAGGAACCAGCGGGGGAACATGGAGCATCTGTGCTGCATTGGCCAGGATTAAAAAAGTGAGTTGGGTTTGTTTTGTTATTTTATTATATTTGCAGCTTTTTTTTTTTTTTTTTTTTATTTGGTTTCAACAATTAGACAAATTCATTAAATGGGTTTTCCAAAACTTTTAAAAACCTCCTAAAATCGAAAATCTACGCATACTTCCCTCTCCTATCACCACTGGTCCTGTGCTGCCAGAGCTCCAGTGTCACCTCCTCCCCCACCGAGTCCTTCACTGATGACTTCCCGTTCATGGATCACATGATGCAGCAGCCAATCACTGACCTCTGTACGTACACACGTGACTGCTGAGGTCGGTCATTGGTTGCAGCATCATGTGATCCATGAACGTGACATCATCAGTGAAGGACTCGAGGTGGATAGGGGGACACTGGAGCCCTGGCAGCAAAACTTTGGTGATGGGAGAGGTAAGTATGGTTTTATTTTCTGTTTAAGTGCAATGGTAGAGAGGTTTTTAAAAGACTTGGAGAACTCCTTTAAAGAGAACCTGTCACATAGTTTATACCTCCCTTGCTGAGGGCAGCACAAGCTAGTGTCAGACCTGCTGTTTCCAGCGCTGTGTCCCTTATTCTGTAAGGTGCTGTAGTATTTAGTATTTAATGCTCAAATCTGCAGTTTACACCTGAAAACAGTCACAAAAAAAGTCTGTTTTTTTTCATACCCCGCCCACCTGAGTATTATTAAAAAAATATATAAGTCCTCTATACATTACATATTGACAGTTACAAATGCAGTGAAATTCCTTCAGTCTGGCATCTTAGAAACTGGCAGGTCTGTTCATCCAACATTTTTTTCCAGCCCATAAGTGCAAAAAAGATACGGATTTCGTCTAAATCAAAAGCTCCAATTTAAAAAAATTATCTTAATCTATCAACTACACTGTAAGGCTGTATTCACACAGGGCGACATGTCCTGACACGCCAACGCCAGTTTTTTGGTCTAATTTGCGGCAAAACCACTTTTGACGCCATATTCTTGTTGTAAATGAACTGTCGTACACCAAAACTAGGCGCATTATACACCGAGCACGACACTTTGTAATGCGCCTAAATATGGTGCGCTGTGCGCTCCCGTCACGCAATGCGCCTATGTAATGCTCCTCCGTCGGACAATGCGCCTCGATAGGCGTATTACATATACTACCAATAATATGCCAAGCGCCCATAGTGTCATATTGTGGTTAAAAAAAAAAAACTTAAAAAATGGAAACTAGAAAAAAAACGTGTGTTTAACCACGGTTGGATGATCCAGTAAGTGGATCTGCTGTTTTTTGGGTTTTTTTACATGTCAAAGGTTATTTACCTGGAAAACCACTTTGCTAATTACTACATTGCAAAACCGCCGCAAAAACAAGTGTAGTTTTTTTCTGGGTGCGGTTTTGTTCCTTTTTTTTTTTTCTAGCAACATGGGACAGAAATGCACCAGATTTCCACACAAAGTTATGTGGGTTTGCAGCTGGAAATTTTTGTGCAGATTCTAAAATAAAATGGGTTTAAGGGTATGTTCACACGACTTATTTTGGGGCGTTTTTCGCGGCGTATTGTGCTTAATACACGGGGAAATGCGCCCCATAATTATGGTAATCCATAGCTCTCATAGACAACAATGGATTACGCCTCGTCCCCCCGCACGTACAATACGATCATATTGTACGCACTGGGAGATAAGTGATATGTAATGCATGTCTATGGGGCTGGCGGTTTTTTTTTCCCCCCATGTGAACATAGTCGTACAATAGTGGATTTTCTTGTTATTTAGGGAGAAAGCTTAAAATGTCATTTATCCTCACACATCACAGCGATCATATCTGATAATCTGCCACCTTCCCCGATGCCGCATTAGATGAATTTGTGTTGATAGTGCCTTTATATGTATCTATTCATATCATGATGATGGTGCAAGGTTTCTAGGACTTAATGGGGTATTTCCATCTTACACATCAATAGCATATTGATAGGCTATGTCTTCAAACGCTGATCGGTTCGGGTCCTCCGCACCTGTTTCGCGGTGTCTGCTTTAGAAAGGAGAGCCAGTTCCAGTTGCACGTGACTTTCCATTCTGTGCTATGGTCGCTCCAAGCACAACTGAACACAGCGCTCACCTGTACTCAATACGGCCATACAAAAGAATGGGGAGTCGTGTGCAGGTGCGAATCCGTGCTGAAGAAACACTTTCAGGAGTTCGTTCCTCATTAAAGTACAAGTTTCAGGCACTTCTGGACTTGCTAACATCAAAGAAAAAAAGCCAGTTTTTCCAGCAAACTTACAATTAGGAGGGATAAAACCAGTCCATTTATTAGAAAAATGGATAAAAAAGAATGTAGCAGGTCAATGTTGACGCGTTTCGAGCGGTATTCTCCTAGTCATAACATAGACAAAATGCATGGACATCCTAGTTAAATACAGAAAGTGTGTTGAGATGTGAATTATCTCAGCTGGCAGTGTTCAACAGTCACCTGCATTGCACTTCTGGGGTTACTGGACAAAAGTCCTTACAACATTTTGGGAAGTCCTTCTTATACATAACTCCACCATAGTAGGAATACCATGGCAGTCACCCTTTTGAAGTAAGTGTCTTTAATTAAAAATTATAGTATGGCGACAGCATTTCACAATCAAACACTTCTGAAGGCCTACAAAAAAGAATTTAGTTTTTTTGAAAAATATTGCATTTCCAATGACAGAGAGGGGAGATGAGAGAAGGGGAAAAAAGCTGCTTAATCCCTCCCTGTGACTGTTCACTAACACAGGGCCTGGTTGTAGCGCTGCATCACTAGTACAGGGCCCTTGTTGTAGCACTGCATCACTAGCACAGGGCCTGGTTGTAGCACTGCATCACTAGCACAGGGCCTGGTTGTAGCGCTGCATCACTAGCACAGGGCCTGGTTGTAGCGCTGCATCACTAGCACAGGGCCTGCTTGTAGCGCTGCATCACTAGCACTATGCATCATAGCTCTGCAGCAGACCTGCAAACAGCAGCCATCTTAGTAGAAGTTATGTACAGCTGTTATCAATAATTAAAGCATTGCTTTATTTTGGTATAATCGTTCTCACCTTTGAGATCTACAGAACTTGTTAAGTAATTAGAGGGGTGTTCCCATCTAGTACATTGATGGCAAAGTGTGATAGGTTTAACAAAGTCCAAAAGGAAGTCCAGCATGGATAGAATCCAAAATGTTTTATAAGTAATCCATTAAAAATTACAGTGGAATAGACCATGCTGACGCGTTTCTGGTTATACAACCCTTAGTCGTAGCAACGACCTGCACCTAACAACCTTGGACCTGCACCTATCTTGGGAATTGTCTCCTGCTTTAGAATGGAGAGTAGGTTGCGCTTATGCACACCTCTCCAATCTGTTCTTTGGGAGTACTGCGTACAGCCCAACACATTGCTCACCTGTATTCAGAGCTCTCATAGAATAGAATAGAGAGAATCATGCGCAAATGCAACCGGCTTTCCATTCTGAGCAGAGACTGTAAGGGCCCATTCCCATTTAGGTGTTGGTCCCAGAGCTGTGACCCTCACTATCAGAGCCTAATAGCATATCCTATCGATAGGCAATTAAAGTGAAGGATGGGACCCCTGTCAGTGTTAGCACCTGCTCTGACTAAGCGCTGGTTCACATCGGCATTGGAGGTACTATTTGGAGCCTCTGTCACTGATTCTGTCGGACACAACAGGGCAACAAGCTGCACTGTTTTTTCCATTAAAAAGACAAATACCATGAGGGAAATGGTATCCATCAGACATCATTGGTGTCCTGTTCGACTTTGTGATGAAGGTTTTTGACACGTGAACTTGGCCTAAATTGTGCATGATTGGCCAAGGCTTCAGAACACACCCAAAGAATGTCTGCATTAGGCCATGTTCACACGCCGTATTGTCACCTGTAATTGCGCACGTTTTTCGCCGTGTATATGCGGCGAAATACGCGCCGCAATTACGGTAATCCATAGCTCTCTAAGAGAGCTATGGATTACGCGACATCCCCCCACACGTACAATATCATCGTCTTGTACGGCGGGGAGAGAATTGACATGTCAGTTGTTTGCGGCGAACACACGTCGTGAACAATGTATGTCAACGGTGCCGGCGCTGATATGTGCTGTTCAGCGCAACTCCCAAAACACACAACGCGTACTGTACAAACCCTTACTGTCACAAGCTGGTACATAGGAGATACGACTATTCTCTATGGGTATCACTGTAGGATATCATATCTGTACTTGTGAATCCGTCAGTCTTATTTGTTGGATTAGGGACTGAGCATTTTACCTTGTCGCTTATGTGTGGAGACGGTATAATATTAATAAGGTGCTCCATGAATATCATGAAACCCTCATGTGGCAGTACATGTGTGTGACGGTACTCAGTGTCATTACCGCGCCAGACTCCACATAATCTCCTCCTGGCAATAACTCATCTGGAAACTTCGTTTTAAGTGTTCTATTAAGTATATTTTATTGGATAGATGTACATATTTTTAAAGAACTACCTATATATAGTTTTATGTAGCCTATATTTTGTTACCCTCGTGATGCCAATGCACTGTGACTTATTTATGCCCACAGTATCCAGCCGCTAAATTACCGACAGGAAAACCTTACTGGAAATAATACTTTACTAGATGACTGTAACATGGGCTTTTTGGGCTTGTGGTTTATATTGAATTAATGACATTTCTTTTACTTTTTTTTCTTCTTTTTTTTGGGAGTTAGAAAGGGAGCGTCCAAAATCATGAAATGCCACCTGGAAAATGCAACATAACTTATCAGGGATACGTAACAGTAGAGCTATGTGCATCCTTGCATGGAGACACGTCCAGTTATAAGGTGGCTACTATCACAGTGTAGACTTGACAGTCACTTCTGTAGTATATTCCTGAGTTTTGTAAGGCCGCATTTACACGGTAAAGACAAAATGGCGACCGGTATTTGGTCTTTTTTTTGGCACGCAGTGGGACGGCTATGGTCTATGGTTTGTGGATTCATTCGTCCCCCTTCACACCCACATGTTCATGTTCCGCCCAAAAACCGGAGCGGAAGAATGAACATGTTCTATGTTTTTCGGACCGCCGGCGGTGTCAAAAACAGTCCGGCAGAAAATCCGTGCAGTGGGGACTGCTGCACGGATTTTATATTTAACTCAATGTAAAAGGTTGACAGTCGGTTTACAGACGGATTTCAAATCCGAAAACCGCCTGTAAATCCGATGGAAAACCTGTGCCGTGGGGACGAGCCCGAAAGCTAGGTTCACACAACATGCTCAATACATTTTTGGATACGTTTTCGAACCAAAAAATGCATTCAAAAGCGCTGCGTAAAACGCATCCAACACTCAGACATGACAATTCTTTGAATGGATCCAAAAGACTCATCAGAAAGACGCAAGTAAGACAAATATCGTCTGAACGCCGATGTGTGTTTTACATTGAAAGATCACACTGCGTGTTTGGGTCCATCTAGGGTCCGAAACACTGATCCAAAAACGTATTGAACACTCCGTGTGAACATACCCTAAGTTGTAAGCTCAGCCATGCTGCATGTAAAGGACACCAGGTGCATGATGAAGTATTGGACTATATGTGGAGAACAGGTGGATACGGTAAATATTTATTTTGCTTCTTTATAGAGAATAGAGAGTGCTAGGTGAGTGTCTTATACTATGGATAAAGCCTCTGGATCTTGTACCTGCCAGACTACTGCAAATGTCTGTTTTAAGAGACTTTATGGATGTGTTCACACGGGGTAGAACTGCGGTGGATTTTGGTGATGATTAGTTGTGGATTTATTATAGATTTTGCTGACAATTTTTATACATTAACTTTATGGCCTCGTTCACACGGCTTATTCCTCCGCGGATTGGCGCCGTACTCCGTGCCGGATTTGCGCTGCAGTACGGCGCCAATCCGTCGGAGTAATTACGGTAATCCACTGCTCTTATAGAGAACAGTGGATTCCGTCGCTCCTCCTCGCTCGGCGAATCTGCCGCGGGGGGAGAAAGTGACATGCACATTATTTACGGCGCGTAAGCGCCGTAAACAATGCATTGTCTATGGGGTCGGGGAGCGGCGCCCCCGCCGTTCTCCGGCCCCGCCCACGTCCCGCCCCTTATTCACGCCGGATTTGTGAGCGCAATCCGGCTCACAAATCCGTCGGGAATAAGCCGTGTGAACACGGCCTAATGGGAAATGGCAGAATTGCAAGACCTGTTTATTGGCAGATTTGCGTGACCTTTTTGCTGGGTCCTCATTAAAGGGGTTTCCTTGCCAAACTGATGAGCTTTAAATATGTAGGCAAAGGTAAATAAAAACTATTACTAAATACATTGCTGTCTATTTTTGCTTTGCTTCAAAATTAGAGCAGTTCCTACAAAAGCTTTTCGATCGACCATCTCTATCTGCTATTGCATTGTGTAGGGAAGGTGAGGTCACTCCCTGCTGTGTCTTAGCAGCAGCACAGGAGTTTGTGTTTCTTACTCATACTTACTTTAATCGTATAGAGCTCTGTAGCCTTGTACCCTGCTGTTAAAACCTCCCTGTCACCAATGTCCCTCTTACATTCTCAGCTAGGAATAACAGAGCTAAAATGTCAGTCACTGCTGTAGACTGTCCACAGCCTAAACAGGCAGTGGTAGCCTGAAGATGTAGAACCACCCACTGCCTGAACAGAAAGTGGGAGTCTGAAGCTGTAGAGCTGCCCACAGCCTGAACTGGAAGTGGGAGCCTTAAGCTATGGATCTCCCCCAAAACCGAACTGGGGAAAGGGGAGCCTAAGCTGAAGAACTTCCCACAGCCTGAACTGGAAGTGGGAGCCTTAAGCTATGGATCTGCCCACAGCCTGAACTGGAAGTGGGAGCCTGAAGCTGAAGAACAACCCACAGCCTGAGACGGAAGAAGGAGCCTGAAGCTGTAGACTCACCCACAGCCTGAACAGGAAGTGGGAGCCTGAAGCTGTAGAACCACCCACAGCCTGAACAAGAAGTGGGAGCCTGAAGCTGTACAATCACCCACAGCCTGAACAGGAAGTGGGAGCCTGAAGCTGTAGAACCACCCACAGCCTGAACAGGAAGTGTAAGACTGAAGCTGTAGAACCACCCACAGCCTGATCAGGTTGTGGGAGCCTGAAGCTGTAGAACTTCCCACTTCCTGAACAGGAAGTGTAAGCCTGAAGCTGTAGAACCACCCACAGCCTGAATAGGAAGTGGGAGCCTGAAGCTGTAGAAGTGGCCTCAGCCTAAACTGGAAGCGGGAGCCTGAAGCTGGCTGTGAAGAGCAGACTTTGTAAAACAAAATAGTGAATGAAGTCAGTGAAGAAAAAAACTGCCATAAAATCTGTGGATAGTCTGCAAACATTTCTGTGACAAAATCTGTACTAAAAAAAAGACAAAAATGGTCAGCAACGCCAAATAATGTGAAATAAATGACCCCGAGACGGAGATAAACACTGAATATGTGAATTATTTCAAAGTGCTTCATTGCTACACTTAGTATATATTAATTTCTGAGGCTCTTGGCACACATTTTGATTAAATTGTGAGGGCCCATCCACCAATGGCAAGGTGGCCCCAATTCAGATGGGGAGCTATTCTAAGCAATCTCGCTTCTCTCGGTGCATGGTCAGACCTTCATAGCTTTTTGGGGCACAAGTGTCCTAGCTTTGTTCTGGTTACATATCTGCACCAAAATCCGCAGCACATCCAGCCTGTGTGAACGTACCATAAGGCGTTACCCAATAGTTTTTGCAAAAACAAATCCGCAGGAATAACCAAAGGCGTCAGCTGTTAACAATATGCACAAGATTCAAGTTCTTCAGTAGCGACCGCTTCCTATACAACGTTGGCACGGTTTTCTAATTTATTGATGGCTCCATGGTTTTGCAAACTGTTTACCTGAAAAATCAAGCGGCTGCAGCATCTGTTCATTATTAGCAAAATCGCAGCGTGTCCGCCTGGTTGCAGCTACATGAGGCCGTATCTTTAAAGGGGTTTTGCCACGAAGTAAAATTGACGTGGAAAGCTTGCAAATGAAATAACAAACATTTTCCCCATTCATTATTATTAAAAATTCTGCACCGTTTTTGTTTTAGCTGCTCCTTTAGTGATCCATTGTTTACAGCTTGTCTCCAGGGGATACGTCCAGGGCTGAGAGCTCCTCACTCCTGGTCGCACATGCTCAGACATCACTTCTCCTCTCAGGCAGTTACTGAGTGTTCAAACCCCAGGTGCTGTCACTCTACTCCTGTCCTCTGTACTCCTTAGTAATTAGTCAAACAGTACATATAAATAAAAAAGAAACCTCAATGAGTTATGTGCATTGATAAAGAGAAAAAAAAAAAATTAACTGGGAACTTTGCCTGGGCAAAAACTTATCGCACTGAGGCAAAAACCCCGTTACCTGTCATCCTGCTGGGTCGCATGATATGCAATTCAAACAAATCACACACGCCCCCTTCTGAGCACACAGAGCTGAAGTGCTGGATGCAGGAGGTATGAAATGAGATCGTGGCAAAACCCCTTTAAGGGAGAAGCTTTAACAAAATTAATTTTTTTGGTCAGTAGTATTTTATAAATTTTTTTACTTATTAAGGGAATGGGATCCTAGACTCCTTGTGATCCTGTCTATGCAGTCGGAGGGAGGACGGTACACACTGTAACATGGTACGCACTGTTGTTGATGGTCCTGCGCACTTGCACTGTTATGTTCTATAGGAACCCTCTGGTCCCCTCAGGTTCACCGACTCTGTTGTTCATTATCTTCCTAACATACAAAAGTAATTTATGACTTATTTGTGTTGCTAAAATAAAAAAAACTAAAGAAAACTAAAAAGTCTCTTTATCTTTATGAGTGTGTGAAGGATTGGTGCAGCTCCCCATTATAGTATACTAGCATGCATGAAGGAATATACAGTTACTGGAAGCTATCACTGTAAGTAATTACAGGTCTTAAAGGGGTTGTCTCACTACAATGATTGCTTTTTGTGATAGAAATCTTGCAAAAACAAGTCACTTTGCACTATATGTCCATTAACAGAGTCCTACCTATTCCTAGATATCCCCTCTTGTATGGGCTGCATCAGCTACTCTGGTCACTATAGCTACAGACCTGTTCGATCTCTCATGATAGTCTGCCAGAACTGGTTGCTATAGCTACAGGAAAAAAACACAAAAAATAGGACATTTCTTACTTAGAAAACACTACCATTTTGGGCCTTGTTCACAGCTCAATGGCTGGACTAAACTGGGCCCAGAAGCAGCATCTCTAGCCTTATATGCTCCTGGGAAAAAAGCTAACAGGTGCAGCTGATTGCTGAATAACAACTCCCAGATCCCACAGCTAAGGGAACACTTAAATGATACAGACTGCACATTAGCTTGGTACCTGTTCACACCAGCATGCAGAAAAACCACAGTATAATGCATGGAGAGACTGCAAATAAATGCAAAAATACCTATTGAACAACCGCTCACACATCCTCAGGGCATGAGGGGGGTGGCTGCCGGTATTACAATTGTATATAGATAAAGCAATACATAAGGGTGCAAATGTGTGGTGCACCATGCTGGCTTACAGCCTCTTAGTGCCACCCATACTAACAGATTAGGCGGGCTGCCCAGCACTTCTGGGTATCCAACACAAAACATAGTCACCCTCTGCTCCCCAGTACTGTCGGGCAGATAAAAAATGTCATACTGGAAAAATGTTAAATATGAGGTATTGGTTGGTACCGGGGCCCCAAATACGCAAGCTCGCAACCGGCGTCAACGGTCCTCATGTCTTGTGAGTCCCTACACTAATAATTTACACAAATAAAAAAACACACAAAAAATAGGACATTACTTAGAAAACACCACCATTTTGGGCCTTGTTCACAGCTCAATGGCTGGACTAAACTGGGCCCAGACACAGGCATCTCTAGCCTTATATGCTCCTGGGAAAAAAGCTGACAGGTGCAGCTGATTCCTGAATAACAACTCAAAGATTCCACAGCTAAGGCCTCGTTCACACGGCTTATTCTGGGACTGATTGGAGCCGTACTGCGCGCCGGATTTGCACTGCAGTACAGCTCCAATCCGTCCCAGTCATTACGGTAATCCACTGCTCTCATAGAGAACTATGGATGCCATCTCTCCTCCCCGCTCGGTGAATCCGCCGCGGGGGGAGAAAGTGACATGCACATTATTTACGGCGTGTACGCGCCGTGAATAATGTGTGTCTGTGGGGCCGGCGAGATTATTAGTGCACATTATGATCAAATTGTGTAGGCCCATCCACCCTGACAAGATGATGACACCAGGGGCGTAGCTATAGGGGGTGCAGAGGTAGCAGTTGCTACCGGACCCTACAGCTTGAGGGGGGCCAAAATGCTATCCTGCCACATAAGAAGACACCAGTATTGTAAATAAGGCATGGTAGCTGGGGGCCCTAATTTCACTTTCTAAAGTGGGGCCCAGGAGCTTCAAGTTACACCTCTGGATGACACTCATCTGATGCAGAGACGGATTTCTGCATTATGTTGTTGGACTGGTGTATCTGCGGCCACCAGTGGAGTTGATTCTTGGGGCCCACCAATGGAGTGATTCTTGGGGCCACCAGTGGAGCTGATCCTTGGGGCCCACCAGTGGAGCTGATCCTTGGGGCCACCAATGAAGGTGATTCTTGGGGCCCACCAGGGGAGGTGATTCTTGGGGCCCACCAGTGGAGCTGATTCTTGGGGCCCACCAGTGGAGCTGATCCTTGGGGCCACCAGTGGAGCTGATCCGTGGGGCCCACCAGTGGAGGTGATCCTTGGGGCCCACCAGTGGAGATGATCCTTGGGGCCACCAATGAAGGTGATTCTTGGGGTCCACCAGGGGATGTGATTCTTGGGGCCCACCAGGGAAGGTGATTCTTGGGGCCCACCAGGGGAGGTGATTCTTGGGGCCCACAAGTGGAGGTGATTCTTGGGGCCTGCCAGTGGAGGTGATCCTTGGGGCCCACCAGTGGAGATGATCCTTGGGGCCACCAATGTTGGTGATTCTTGGGGGCCACCAGGGGAGGTGATTCTTGGGGCCCACCAGGGGAGGTGATTCTTGGGGCCCACCAGTGGAGCTGATTCTTGGGGCCACCAGTGGAGCTGATCCTTGGGGCCCACCAGCGGAGATGATTCTTGGGGCCCACCAGTGGAGATGATCCTTGGGGCCACCAATGAAGGTGATTCTTGGGGTACACCAGGGGATGTGATTCTTGGGGCCCACCAGGGAAGGTGATTCTTGGGGCCCACCAGGGGAGGTGATTCTTGGGGCCCACAAGTGGAGGTGATTCTTGGGGCCAGCCAGTGGAGGTGATCCTTGGGGCCCACCAGTGGAGATGATCCTTGGGGCCACCAATGAAGGTGATTCTTGGGGCCCACCAGGGGAGGTGATTCTTGGGGCCCACCAGGGGAGATGATTCTTGGGCCCACCAGTGGAGCTGATTCTTGGGGCCACCAGTGGAGCTGATCCTTGGGGCCCACCAGTGGAGGTGATCCTTGGGGCCCACCAGTGGAGATGATCCTTGGGGCCACCAATGAAGGTGATTCTTTGGGTCCACCAGGGGATGTGATTCTTGGGGCCCACCAGGGGAGGTGATTCTTGGAGCCCACCAAGGGAGGTGATTCTTGGGGCCCACAAGTGGAGGTGATTCTTGGGGCCCACCAGTAGAGGTGATTCTTGGGGCCCACAAGTGGAGGTGATTCTTGGGGCCCACCAGGGGAGGTGATTCTTGGGGCCCACAAGTGGAGGTGATTCTTGGGGCCTGCCAGTGGAGGTGATCCTTGGGGCTCATCCTACTGTACATGATGCACATGACTCTTGCCTTCATTCTCTCTCTGTCTTTTTCCCTGAAAAGAAGCCCCAAGATCACCATTCCCAGGGACCCACCTGGGGGCTTCCATTGTGCCCCTGTGGGCCAGTCCAGGCCTGCTGCACCACACTGTATACCTGTACATTGTATTTGGTGAAGCGAGTCCAGTGCCACATACAGAACAAAATTTCGTTTATCCAAGAGCTTCAGCTTTGAACGGTCTTTTTTTTTTTATCAAACTCATCCTCAATGATAAGGTGATCACACGGTTCCCTGATGCTGGTATCACGTGTTCCTCTGCAGCAAAACTATATGGTAAAATGAAGTATCACACAGTCCTAATTGGGATGTCTAGGCCAGTGCTTTCCTAAATGTTTGGCGCGCCTAGTTGCTGGCAAGCCAGCGTTCACAGAAGTAGTAGTAAGCTGCACAGTTTGGGTATGTTCACACGCTGTATTTGCGGGTCGTACTTTGGGGTGTAATTGCTCCGCAATACGCCAGAAGAATGCCCTGCAAATCTGGTAATTCATTGCACTCATTGAGAGCTATGATTACCTGCCGTTTTCCGAGCTAGCACAGAGTGTTTTAGAAGAACGCGCTAGCCACCATGTATATAGCGACGCGCTCAGTACGTGCTGCTATTCGCACCAAAGACGCCTTGTGAACATACCCTGAGGGGTTAGGCCTCATTTATATCTGCTTTTTGTCACCGTGCTATACTGGATGCTGAAGAATGACGGCCATCACCGAAAGGTTATTGCGACATCTGTTTAATGGATCTACCATGAAAAGCTCAGGACATGTGCATGTAATGGGTTCCTGTAACGGATACCATAACGTAGCATGTGTTACCCTGAGGCTATTTTTTATTGTAACAGGATGAATTATATGCACTAGTTTAGTCTACTACTCTGCTCCATGTTTAATTTTTTTTTTTACTGTATATTGACCATGTAAGGACATTTTTTTCAGGCTTATAGACGTTGTAGTGCTTAGGTCTACACTGAAAGTAGATGGAAGACATAATGACGTCAGGGCCTTATTAACACAATTGACTCCTTGGATTCTTGTAATATTCTGGAGACAAGGGAAGGGTATGTTAAGCAATGTTTTACAAGGACTACGACCACAGATGGTGAGGCCCAGGCAGAAAATGTTCTGGCTGGTGAAGAAGCTTTGGTCTTTGCAATGTTCTCGTCCTCCTGGGAGAGAGAGACTTTTTTTATGTCCTTTGGTTAATAGATGAGCGTTTATTACAGTATTTTATGAATACCATAAAACCAGTTTAAGCTGTGTAGGCTCAGTCAGAACTCGTCAGGATGATCTCCATCCTCTCAACCACCGGCAGAATGAATCAGAGGAAACCTCTAACCCATTCACGATCAAAGGCTTCCTTTCTTTCTGCTTCCCTAGTACGTCCCTTCTTTTCCTGACCGTCTATATTTTCTGCTGATAAAGAATATAAAAAGTCACTTTATTATGAAACCATTTTTTTTTATTTTTTTTTATAAAAAATTTGACTGAGCCCAGTGGCTGAAGTAACCGCATTCACTGTCCTAGAAAAGGATTAAAGATGGAGACAAACTGTCCAGTTTTTACTGTTATTCCGCACATGGTTCTTTCTGATGATCTGAAAACCTCACTATGAAAATAAAATAAACATCGATTTTGCCAATTATCCACGCAGCCTGCAGCTAAATGCTCTGCTCTCCCTCTGGGTTCGACATTTGGACTGCAAATCACGTTACATGAACCTCAGAGACAACTGTATGACATGAAAGCCATCAGTGGGTCACGCCCCGGCTGCTGGTTATCTCAGGATTATGAAGACGCCATAAAACACGGCAACGGTACTTTATTTTTCTATTTGACCAAAACGCATGCTATGCTGCGGGAAGCAAAATTAGGGAATTTAAGCCGGTGTGTTGTCACACGTTCTTGAAAGGTCATTGAGCAAAAAGGCTTTGGGTAAGACGGAAAGAGAATTGTAGCCTGGAGTGAAGCAATTAGGGGGTTTGAGGACATTTGTAAGACAACCTAGTTATAGCAAAAGCAATAGAATATGCAACAACTGCTTAACTTTACTAATGTCATATTGGTTGTTCTCTCTCGGACGAATTAAAGGGACCTAGTTTTTGTTCATGAAAAATGTCACTTTAACTGCACATAATCGGGAATGTTGACGTGTATAGGAAGTGCACTGTAACCAAGAAAATTACTGTAAACCCTCGATGTGCCCACACTTTGTTATTTAAATAAAATCTATCCCCTATTCTCTAACTGGTGTTTTCACTCTGTACCTTGTGTTCGTTTCATGAAATGACCTGGTTCACAAGTTTCTCCTTTGTGAGGTTTCCAGAAGTGACTCTACAGCCACATTTCCCAACCAGGGTTCCTGGAGACCCCAACAGGAGTTCCAACTTGTGGCTCTGTGTTTCCAACCAACTTGGTTCTTCATCACAGGCTGTTGGTTGGAAACACGTGGCCATACACACACATTCTGTTTTACCTACTTTATAATAAAATAATAATACTTTATTTCTATAGCGCCAACATATTCCGCACACTTTACAAATTCAAGGTAAACATTACAGTCATTACACATTAAAAGTACTTACAAATGAGACACAAGGTGTGAGGGCCCTGCTCTTTAGAGCTTAAAATCAAATTAGGGTGTTTTGGGTAAAAACATAGGGTTTAAGAATTTCCAAGTTTAAATGGCCCTCCATGTTTCATAAATAGGGGGGGTTTTAACTTTAAAAAGGGAAATAAAACCTCCCACCCGACGTACATTTTAAAATACAAAATAAGTCCCTTTGTGAGTCCCCCAAGTGAAAGGGAGTGACGATGTGTTTTGATAGCGGGTTTGGGATTTTGGGTGGGCCAGCCCGAGAAATGTATTTTCACCCCCCTTTTAAAAATGTGGGGGTTTTGTGAATGTGCCGATCGCCCCAGGTTAAGCATATTCCAGAAAATTTGGTGCCCCCCCGTTTGTGAAATCTTGTGGGCGGGAAAGGGGGGGGTTCGGAGGGTTTTGGGAGGAAGTAGTCTGATATCATCGCAAAAGGGGGAAGAGCACGGGTAGGGGGGTTAGACAGAGACTTTGGGGAGAGTAGGGGGAGAAACCCGTTGTGGAAGTTTATGGGTGAGATTTTGTGAGTTTAAACTGTATCCGGAAACTGGTTTGGGGAAAACCAAAAGGCAGTGACTGAACGGGGAAAAGGGCATCAGTAAAAGGCCGGGGGGGGGGCTGGGGGGGGAAAAAGAAAGCTGGCTGCTGCATTCGGAACCGGGATTGGGGGAGGGGAGATTTTTCAGAAAAGGGAAAACCAAAAAGCAAGGATTGAAAATTTAGTCAAGACGAGAAAGAAAAAAGAGCAGTAATGAAGTTTAAGTCTTTTTCCCACAGTGGGAAAGGGACGGTTTTTTGGAAAAATTTTTGAGGGGGCGGGGACAGGAGCGGCAAGGGGGGGGGGGGGGGGGGGGAAATTGGTTTATATGGGGAGAAGGTAAATCGAATCAAAAAAAACCCCCTAGACAGGGGGCCTGCTCCCTTGGAGAAATGGGGGGTTCCCAAAATTCAGAAACAAAATAGCAGGGGGGGGGGGGGTTGGTTAGTAGAGGGGAAACAAAAAGTTTCAGTTTTAGGAGGTTTAGTTTCAGAGGGGAGAGAGGACATGATGTCAGGGGAAGCGGCCCAACAGTCCTGGTTTTTTTTGTGGGAAAGGTGGAGGGGATTCACGGGAGGGGGGTTGTTAATTGGGTGTCTTCCGCATAGAGTGGTACTGGAACCCAAATCTACTGTTTTGGTTTGCCCAAGGGGGGGTTTGTTGTAAAAATGAAAAAGGAGGGGACCTAGAACTGATCCCTGGGGAACCCCAAAGAAAAGGGGAAGAGGAGAGGGGGTCAACCCAGAAAACGAACACTGAAGGAGGGGCCCAGGAGGTGGGCCCCGAGCCCAAAGGGCAAGAGGGGTGCCCCTGGGGGCCCAAGGGGCTGAGGCATGCTGAGGGGAAGTTTTTGATCCACAGTGTCAAATGTTTGCAGAAGACCCAAAGGGAAAAAAAAAAAAACCTTTAAATATTACCCTGAGATTTTGCTGTTAGGGGGTTTCTTTTTGAGACTTTAACTAAGGCAGTTTCCGTGGATTTGTAGGGGGGCGGAAACCTGTTTGAAAGCGGGTCAAGAAGAATTTTAGCAGAGAGATGGGGTTTAGGCAGAGTAGACCAAGCTTTCCCCCGGATTTTGGGAAGATGAAGGGCAGGTTAGAGATGGTCGGTATTTTCAGACAGACGGGCCCCAAGAGGGGTTTTTTTTAGTAAAGGGGGTTATGATGGCGTTTTTGAAGGAAAATGGAAAGTCCCAGTGGAGAGAGAGGGGTTTACAGATAGCAGTAAGGTGAGGAGGACAGCTGGAAAAATAGACTGGACGAGGGGGGGATGAATGGGGTCAGAGAGCAGGTGGGGGGGACGAGCAGACAGGAAACCCTTTTGGACACTTTTTCCCTCTGTCGTCGGGTAAAAAGGGTTTGCGATAGTTAGAGGACTGCGGGGGGGGACAGGATGGGAAAATTTTTTGGGGGATTTTTGATGTGATGTTTTGCCCGGATATTTTAAATTTTGTCTTTGAAGTGAGTGGCCAGGTCTTTCCCCAGAGGTCAGTGACCGGAGCCCGAGCTTTAGGCCTTAGGGGGAGTTTGGAAAGGGGTCCCAAAAAGGCGTTTTGGGGTTTTTTGGGGTAGTTTGGGGATAAGGGGGGTGAAATTTTTTTTTTTGGGGGCAGGAAGGGCAGTTTTGATAAGTTTCCTTTAGCTAAATTTGTAAATGGAGAAAAATTTTGCGGTAAACTTTGACTTTCTTTCCCCAGCCGCTCAGCACACCTTGGGAAAATGTGGAGAAAACGGTTGGGGGGTGTGTGCCAAGGCTGCCCGGGGTCTGACCCCTGGTGGTGCGGTGTGTGAGGGGGTGCCAACATGTCCAGGGTGTTGTGAGAGTTCATTTTAAAAAGTTTGAAAAGCCCGGGTTTTGGGCAGGAGAGGGAGGGGGAAAGGGGGGGAGTTTGGGGGTGAGGTGTTTTTGTGAGTTTTTCCCGAGTATTAATGGAGGGAATTTGTTATGGAAAGATGGGCAGGTTTGTTAGGAAGGGAGAAAATTTGTGAAAAATGAAGGAAAATAAGGTTTTGGTAGAGAGGATAAGGAGAAAATTTGTGAATTAGAAATTGGGAAAAATGACAGAAACCAGATCCAGTGAGTTTCCCATTTCCTTTTTGGGGTTTGGGGGGGTCCCGTAAACTGCAAAAGGGGAAAGAGAAAAGGTTTGAAAGAAAATGGAGGGAGAAGGAGACATGGGGGGCATCAATTTGGGGGGTGTTGAAAAACCCCCATGAAAGAGAGTGGGGTTTCAGAAGAGAGGAATTTTGGAGCCAGGCGGCAAAATGATCCAGAAATGGCGGGGGGGGGAAACGGGGGGTCTGTAGAAACTGCGACTCGAAGGAAAATGGGAAAGAGTTTTGAGGGTGGGAACCCCAAAGGAGGGGAAAGGGAGGGTGCGGAGGGAAAAGGGCCCGGTAAAATGGGGAGTGGGAGAGAGAAATATGCCAACTTCCCTTTACCCGGGGCCCGTTTTCCCGGTCGGGGGGGGGTGGGTGAAAATGTAAACCCCCCATAGGTTAGAAACGGCAGGGAAGGGGGTGGTTTGATTTGGGTGGGGGCCATGGGTTTTTGTGAGGGCCAGCAGGGTTTAGGGGTTGGGGAGAGAAAAAGGTCTAAAACCCGCAGTGAGTTTGTTGCAGACGGATCGGGCCCCTTCCATTTGAGCACACTTAAAAGGGGGAGAAAAAGACACACGAATGGCAAGAGGTTAGCAAAGGGGTTTTTTATGGGGGGCCCGAGGAGGGGTGGGGTGGGGCAGTAAAGGGAAAGGGGGCCCCCGGGGGTTGGGGGAAAATTCCCCTGCCCGCGAGAACGGAGAATGGGAAAAAAGACAGCAGATGGGGGGGTAAAAGAATAAAGAGCGGCGTTTTTTGCAGTAATATGTGAGCTGGAGGGTTTGGGGGGGTTTTGGGAAAAGGGGAAAAAAGCGTGTGGGATGAGTACATGGTGAAGGAAAGGGGAAGGGGCTTAAATTTGGATAAAATTGTCTGAGGGGGAAGATAATTTGGGAAGAAAGGAGGAAAATGGCTGCAAGGTAGATGTTTAATTTGGGAAGCATGGAAATAAGGAGTTGCAAAGAAGTGTAGCAACTTACAAAAAGGTGGGGGGTCCCCTTCTCCCCCCCCCTTTTGCCCCCTTCCCGGGGTAATTTTTGAGGATTTCCACTTTTAAATTTCCACTTAGAAAAATTTTGGGACGTGAAATTTTTGGGCCCCCAAACCCCGGTCCACAGACCCAACTCTTCAAACTTTACTCAATAAAGATGAGTTTTAAAAAGAGCATTAGGGGGCCCTTTGGTTTCGTAAACCCGGGGGAGTTTAAAAAAAAGCTCTGCACAGAGCAGAAACTTCCCAAAGGGGGGTACTGGGGTTGAAAGGCAAAACAAAAAACACCGGAAAAAATTATGGAAAACAGAGGGGCGTTTTAAAAATCTAGACAAAAATGTAAACCCTTTAAACTAAGAAGAAAGCTAGACATATAATGGGGTGGGGTGGCTGGGACTTGTTGTTCCACAGACAGGACGTACCATTTAAACTAAGCAGAGACAGCTAGACATATAATGCGGTGGGATGGCTGGGACTTGCTGTTCCACAGACAGGACGTACCTGTGAAGAAATGAAGAGATGAAATGAAATGAAGAGAGGCGTAGTCAGATGATATTACGGACTCCAAAGTCTGCGTTATTAAATTCAGGGATAATTCTGAGGATTGCCACTTCTAAATTGCCACTTAGAAATTTGGCCCCCAGACCTCGGTCCACAGACCACAGCTCTGCAACTTATACTCTGTAATAAAGCTGTATGGTTTTAAAGATATGCTGGAGAATTGGTACCTTTAAAATTTACAGGCTTCGGTTGGGCTGAAGACGGACACCTTTTCTCCGGGCGGGACATACCCCCAGCAATGGAAAGAGCCAGGAGCACTTTGAATCCCAGGTGGTGAGCGATCCTTTACTTTTTGCACATATATATTTCGACAAATCACTGATCCCATAGTGTTCTGGTAGTGTGGATTTCAGCTCCTGGTACACGCTCTGGCCATAAAAAATGGATTCTTCTTTGGTGCAAACGGAAGTGGATACCCATGGTTAATGTCCATGCTGAGGCAATGGGACTAGCAGAGCAACTTGCACAGTGTTAAAGGGGGTGTTGCCACCATACACATTGATCGCACATCGATAGGATATGCCATCAGGGTATGATAGGTGCAGTCCCACATCTAGATGCAGAGGTTTTAGCGCTCGTTCTCGAGACAGGTGCAGGTACCAGAGGTGAATCACATATTGATGGCACAGCACAGCCTCTAAGTATGCCATCAACTTGTATGGTGGGACAACCCATTTAAGACGGAAACCAGACCCAGCGATGTGCCCGAAAACAACAGTTCTGCCAACAGAACATTGCATTATACAGTGTATAGATGAATAAACAGGCCCAGTGGTCTCATTACCTTCTGTATCCAGAGACTTATGTCCACAAACTGCACTTCCACTGGTGTTGAACAGCACACCAGGGCTGTATCCAGATGCAGTGATCCACACGCTCCGCACCGTGCTCGTCTTCCCCTTCTTCTCTATTGCCATCATCGATTTCCTACCAACCTGTCCCCCTGATGAGGTAGCAGTAGGTACTGAAACATGTTTGGGACTGGAACTAATGTGGGATCTTATTATGAGATTTAAAAATTTGTCTGCATATTGATAGTTAGGGTATTATAGGGGCCAGATCTAACAGGGTCAGGTTCTGAGTGGGGTCGTCCTTATTTGGGCGCATTTACCTGTATATTAGGCTGTAGGTAAAGATCAGGATCCTAAATAGGGTAACAAGGGCATGTCCCCACGGCACGGGTTTGCGGCCGATTTTGCAGACCATCTGAAAAATCGTCCGCAAACTAACACAACGGGCTCCTATGGAAAACCCGTGCAGCAGTCCCCACTGCACGGGTTTTCCGCACGGCGGTTTTTCAAACCGCCGGCCGCCCGAAGACCATTGTGCATGCCCCATTCTTCCATCCGGTTTTCGGACAGAATATGAACATATCAATGGGAAGAGGGAGGGCTCATCACGGAGAAAAGCCGTCCCCACCGCGGCTGTGGGGACAGCACACAAACCGGATAAACCGACCGGTATCTGTCCTCTGCCGTGGGGACATGCCCTTGACAGGTTTTAAATCAGTGCAGTGTGTTCAAAAGTCGGTGCCTTCACTCCCTGAGATATGGAAGTCTGAACAGAGTCCATGAGAGGTAATAATAGTGTAATAATAGTGTAGGACCACCTGCCTTAAGATCCGTTGAAGTTCGGAGGTGGCTTAAGCAGTTTTGATCAAAAATGTGAACGGAGAATCTCAAAAAAATGTTCATATATCCTAGATAGCAGAAATGCTTTTTTCAAAATTCCTGTGTCCACTTTGATAGTGCTCCAGTTTATAGTGTGCCACTGTTTTTTGGAATATGTATGTATAATACAGCCGCACCAGTGTTGCACCTATGTTCATTTTTTTCAAGAATGTTTTTGGGATGTGCATAACCATATATTGTTTCTATATTGCTTCTACCATGCCCTAATAGGGAAACTTCGTAACAATTATCCCATAAGACCCAGGAGATCCTTCATGTAACTATTTTCCTATAACCCTATTTTTTTGTCACCATACGTGATATCGCTGGTACTACTTGGATCTTGGAGTCCGACCTGCATGGTGGTTTTGCGCTATATTTATTATTCTTGTTTTTGGCTCTGCATACCATTACTACTGGAGGGATAGGTTTTTCTCTTCATTTTTAACATTACATTTTATTTGTTTAGTTTACCAAATATTTTGTGCCACGCAAACTGCACTTGCCTATTATGAGCTAGCATAAATCTAATAATATATAGAGCGTTGAGAGGCAAATCCAAATCCCTACCACTCATCAGTGTACATTTTGCAGTTGGTTATTGTTTCGCTGCTGCAAAAATTGCTCTTCCCCGAAGATTACAGTGTCTTATGCACATCAAGTACCTAATGAGAGAGCCAGAGTGCCCCCATAATGGTGCAGGAGTTCACATGGCCTCTACTCCCTTCTATACTGGGTTCTCAGAGGCTTGTGTATCACTTAGGACTTGTTGCGGAAAAAATCTGGGTCAATATTCTGTGCCGTATATTCTCGTCATTCCACTTGTTAAAAGCTGCCACTTAATCCCCCCTAATTTTTCTTTCACATTTCACCGCGTTTCCTCGGCTAATCAGGGTGTCTGTCTACCCAGTAGTAGAGCGGGATCCTGAGCTCAGTCATGATTTCATTTTCCAAATCGAGGTGACGAACATTAGAAACTCTACTTCCTGTTTTCTCTGCGGATCAAGTTATTAATAAGTCATAAAATGATGAAATGTTTGTATACGGAGGGTGAAATATGAAGTTATTAATGAGGTCACTTAATGCAGGTATTCATAACTGATCCAGGAATATGAGGTTATGTTGACAGAGGTGTAGGAGTATTTATGCGCATTGACCAGCCGTGCTCCTATGGTCATTAATGGCGCAGCAGATGTGGTCGTGATGCCAGTGTCTTCTTAATCAGAGTGATGACGAGGCATTAACGAGGCAGGATTATTTACTGGCATGAAGGGAATGGGAGGCTAATTTGATGTGGCAGGTCTTAGCAAATATGAAATGAAGCCACGCCGGGAGTTGTAAAGTCAGTTCTATAGAAAGCCTTGTGCTCGGGAAGATCTGGTGGCGATTTAACGTCAGTCGCAGGAGGAAAAAATATTGCAAGACATTCAAATCCCAGAGGCTAATCCAGAGAACACAACAAACAGCTCACTGTGTATCTGCTCACCGAGGCCTCGGATACACTGCTTGGCAGCCCCATCGTGTTGGAGGAAGGATTAAAAGAGAAGTACAACATCCATTATGTATGAAAACTGGAAGACATGTCCATCACGTTATCCAAAGGAAGCACAGATCCATAATTAGGGTGCACACCATGATATATTCAGTGTCTGACTAGTCGGGCCTCTTCCTGCAGTGAGGTTAGTTCTGCAAAAAATCCATATTACTTACAGGTATCTGCAAGTGGAGAATTCAGACTGTATGTTATTTTCTAGATTTTAGTGTTGCCGAAAAAGCTCTTTGTTCTGATTGAGAACAGTTTTGCCAATAAGCAAATAAGAGGGAGAAATAAAACGCATATAGCTTGTGCACAATACAGTTCTCCTCTGTGATCCTTAAAGGGATTTTGCCCATCTAAGGGAAAACAGGGGATCCCCAAAAATGGGGTTTTTAAAATCACTTTTTAAATATATGTCATCAAAAAAGTGAACCTCTGAGAGCACAGTACTTACAGCCCGGGTTTCTAAAAGGTTACATTAACACGACGAGGAGCTGACAGGAGCTGATCTTCCCGCGTTTGCCTTGTTTGAAATTCTTATCTGATGGCAGGGAACATGAACGATTTTTGGGGGACGGGGGGAAAAAACCCTGTTTTTTTTTTTTTTTTGTATAGAGAATCCACTGGCTGAAATGAATTTTAGTAAACATGTAGACACCCCCGGGCTCGTGCTCAGCCCCCCTCCCTCTCCCCGCAGCCGTTCGTTCTGAAGGAATGAAAGACGTCCCGCTGAGCTTATCTTCTCTCCTGAGAAAAAAAGGGAGAAAAAAAACGCATATATTTGTGCACAATACAGTTTCCTCTGGGATTAGCAAAACAATGTTTGCTCAACTACAGAGACTGAGTATCAGGAGCGTGCATGGGAGGTGGTGCAATGACATCATAGAGGAGGTACTTGTTTTTTTAAACACAAAAACACAACGCCCCTTTTTCAAGTCTCAAGAGGGGAGTATCAGCCTGTTAGGTGAGGAACTCACTTCTTGGCAAAACCCCTTTAAAGTCTATGGGGGAATAAATGTGCATGTGTGTTCTGGCCCTAGAAAGCAACTATAGCAGCCAAATGCCTTCAAATTTCATAGGAGCGGCACCAGACCTCTGGGGAACCCCATGGTTTGCTTCAAACATAGTCCAGCTATAACTCTAATCTTAAAGAGGTTTTATCGTTTGAAGGTTTCGTACACTTGAGCAATTTCTATCAGTTTCAAATCCAGGGGCGAGTCTCTCTTCTCAGTAGGCGTGTCTCTCCTCCCAGGAGGCGTGTCGTCCCTCACTGAAGAGCTGTGACATCATTCTGTGTTAGCAGGGGAAGGGAGAGGACATCCTCCTGCTATGCTTCTGGCTGCAGAGCTGCCAGCTTCTTCTCAGGCTGCACAAGCTCCTTGGAACCAGAACACCTCTGCATTGGTGTAACCAGTTATACATACAGTCTGAACTGATGAAGCAAGTGTGAGACATGCTCTCTGCCCCCCTCTGTTATCAGGCAGGAGGTAGAGCAGACTGTACAAGGCTGTGATAATGGGGGAGCACAGGGTATAAGACTGTGTTATATGAGGGGAGAGTGAATCTAGCAGTTAGTACATAGAACTATCACTGGAGCCATTGCATAGGGCTGTCCCAGCTTCTCTCTTACACACACAGGCAGCTCGATTCTCACAACTCAGAGTGAAGTAAACACAGAGTCCATTCAGCCAATCAGAGCACAGGGGTGTGTCCCAACAGGCTAAATGACAGATCGGTCAGCCAATCACAGAAAAAGGGGGCGTGTCCCGACCAGCAACTACAAAAATAGCTATAGATACACAGTTTAGCTCATATCTGCTAAACTAAGTGACTTAGGTAAAGCAAACCAATTACAAAAGTGCTTATTTATTTACTGTCCCCATCATTAGAGATATGATCTTTGTAGCGAGAAAACCCCTTTAAGGTTAGGATTGGAGTTGAGGTTATGGTTGAATTAACCATAACTCTAGACCAGATGTTGCACAGATGCTCCCAAGGCTTCGGGTTGGAGTTAGGGTATATTTTTGGCCAAAATTTAAATTCTGAATTCTAAAATTTGTGTTGAATTTGACTTGCATATTCAAGACTATCTTATGATCCAATTTATATTAAAACATCCCCAGAGAGGGCTGTTAAGATTTTATGGAAACATCTTTCTGTTTTATGTACACAGTCGAGTCACATTATTTTGACTTTGTGATTAAGCGAAACTGCAGAGCACCACTTGCTGTTGATGTTTGAGGTGAACGTCGGCTTTGAAGGTGCACGTGGACAGACCGACACAGCCCACCACCAAAAGAAACCAGGGGCTACCACCCATCAGGAAATTCTACTGTGTATAGGGCTTGGAGGCAGACAGATGTCACTGCACCCATTAACTAAATGAATGCTCAACTTTCATAGCAGTATCAGAATTGGAAATTTCCTGCTTCAGCAAATAGATGGGCGTTGGCATGTTGGGCATAAAACATCAGAGATTAAAAACCCAGCAACCATTGCTGGAAGAACACAAGCTGGTGCTGGTAGCATTATGGTCTGGGGAGTATTTTTATGGTGTTATCTGGCCCAATCATCCATGTGGAAAGCACTCTCAACCGATTTGGGTATAAATCCATCCTTGCAGGTCACATACACCCATACATACTGAGTGTCTGTCTAGAGACAGATTTGATCTTAGATCAAGATATTGCAACCTGTCACACATCTAGAAAGATCAGATATTGGTTGGAAGAGCATGACCAAGACTTCAAAGTACTACCTTGGCCCCTAATTCCCCAAACCAATAGAGCACCTCGATTTGGGTGTTGGCTCTATGGACCCTCCAGCAGTTGTGGGATGCAGTTGGCTCCAGATACCAATGAGAACCTACCAGGACCTTATTGAGTAACTTCCAGCCTGTCTAGCTGCTGTCCATGCTTCACATGACAGCAACTATAGATACTGGCTGTTCGTAATAATGTGAATCGACCATATGCTTCATATCGGTGGAGCTGAGCAGGTGGCCAAGGGACTGAGTACCTTTATTTCGAAGATCGACTACGGCCAAAATGGTAAGACCATGAACCATCAGAAAGTGGTTCTATATCCTATGGTCTTGAAAAAACAAGCGCTGTAACACGGTTGCTTGGTTCATCATTTAATTCACTGTATTTTTGTTTGTCTTTTTCTTGCCTATTATAAAAGTTTATTTGGCTTATCTCTGTTCTAGCTTTTAGAAATTTGTTTTTACTTTTAATAGGATGAGTGGACATATTTGTTTTTGGTATTTTCTGTTAGAAAATGTTAAATAATAAAAAAAAAAAGTTAAACCAATATGCCGTTTTCACTACAGCTTTGCTGTGTAGACTGGGACAGGGCCAGCAGAGGCTGGGCAGATTAACGGCAGCTCTCTGTACTGCTGGAGGTCTAGATAAGGTAGGATAAGTAATATTTTACAAATTTAAGGCTCTACATGAATCTTTGCTGTTACTCCCAGATCTCTGAAGGGAATATATCACTTTCTTGAGACTGTAATAAGTTAATTTTAAAGGGAATCTTTCATGTATCCTTAGTTTTATTTTTTAGATTTAAAGAGGTGTTCCAAAACTAATAAATCCTTGTCCGTCCATGGGAGATGAATAAAAATAGAAGAATAAAACTTACCTTGTAAACCAGGGATTCCAGCACCCATTTCATTCCCAGTGCTCCTGGCTGATGACCTCACCATTCAGTCTTCATGTGACTCTCCAACCAATCACCGCTGTAGCCTATGCAGGGTGATGTGAAGACTCAATGGTGATGTCATCGTCCGGGAGCGCCGGGTCGTCTGTGCCGGTGGAACAAGAGAGTTTACAAGGTTTTTTTTTCCTGCTATTTTTTAATCATTCCGTGAGGAACAAACATTTTTTAGTTTCACAGCACCCTTTTACATCCGTTTACTTATTGTTATCTTTTGTGGCTATTTTGAACATGGAAGCCTACGCCGCACCTCCACTTAAAAAAAAAATAATCCCACCAAATTATAAAAACCCCAGTTGAAGTGTAAAATCGTTTATGAAGCTCATTTTTAATTGGATGCAATTGACTTTCTGATCCCCCTGTGTTGATTTCCATTACTGTAATCCGTTATAATTACCGTAATACCATCACCCTGCCTCATGCCAACGTCTGTGATAACACATGTCGCCCATTACAGAGCATCATGTACTGAGAGTGCGGGTGGAGGGTGTTATTTCTGGCTCCATTCTTTTTGGCATTACTGAGTTGTGATAACATCATTGATCATGTAATAATTCAGAGTTTTTGTGAGATGTGATGGATTTTCCCTGTTGTCCCTGATGATAAAGAGACAAGTAAACTTTTTTTCGGCAGTGGTTTTAACATCTCTGTTGCATTGTCAATTACGGGAACGGGCAAAGCATTTTGTTTACACCTTCTAAATTGGATAATACAGTTTGTTTCCCACATGCACTGTAATATAAATGATTTATCTATACAGAAAAAATGTATGCACAGCCTGAGAGCTTCCTCAAAATTCATAGAAATACCGGTTTGCTACTACATCCTTATTAGTTGATTTTAATGCACGGGTTTAATTTTGATCAAATAAATAAAACATTAAGAGTCCACTAACCTTTCAAAAAACTTTGCTTAAAGGGGTTTTCCTCACCACAAAGATCAGCTTTAAACATAAATAAATAGGTACCAAATACATTGCTGTTCTGATTTTGCTTCCTTTTTAGACTTTAGAGCAGTTCATAGCTCTTGCTTATATACACAAGCTTCCCTAGGTTACCTACCACCTCTCTGCTCTTATTGCTCTAGCAAACCTGAATGGTTGGAATGATGACATTACTCCCTGCTGTCTCTTATCAGTAGCACAGGAGCTTGTTTATCTTTGTTACTAACATACTTCAACTCTTTGGAGCTCTGTAGCCCTGTGCCCTGCTGTTTTAACCCCTCTGGTATCAATGTCCCTCTAAAAAGGCACAGGTAGGAATATCAGAGCTGAAATGTCAGTCACTGCTATAATACCGTCCACATCCTGAACAGGAAGTGGAAGCCTGAAGCTGTAGAACCATCCACATCCTCAACAGGAAGAGGGAGCCTGAAGCTGTAGAACCGTCCACAACCTGAACAGGAAGTGGAAGCCTGGAGCTGTAGAACCGTCCACAACCTGAACAGGAAGTGGAAGCCTGAAGCTGTAGAAGCACCCACAGTCTGAACAGGAAGTGGGAGCCTGGAGCTGTAGAACTGCCCACAGTCTGAACAGGAAGTTGGAGCCTGGAGCTGTAGAACTGCCCACAGCCTGAACAGGAAGTGGGAGCCTGGAGCTGTAGAACTGCTCACAGCCTGAACAAGAAGTTGGAGCCTGGAGCTATAGAACTGCCCTCAGCCTGAACAGGAAGTGGGAGCCTGAAGCTGTAGAACTGCCCACAGCCTGAATAGGAAGTGGGAGCCTGCAGCTGTAGAACTGCCCACAGGATGAACAGGAAGTGGGAGCCTGGAGCTGTAGAACTGCCCACAGCATGAACAGGAAGTGGGAGCCTGGAACTGTGAACGCCCACAGCTGAAAAGAAGTGGGAGCCTGAAGCTGTAGAACTGCCACAGCATGAACGAAGTGGACCTGGGCTGTAGATGCCACGCATGAATAGGAAGTGGGAGCCTGGAACTGTAGAACTGCCCACAGACAAGAAGTGGGAGCGACTGAGAACCGCCCACAGCCTGAACAGGATTTGGGAGCTTGAAGCTGTAGAATTGCCCACAGCCTGAACAGTAAGTGGGAGCCTGCAGCTGTAGAACCGTCCACAGCTGAACAGAGTGGAGCCTAGCTGTAGAACTCCACGGCCTGAACAGATGGGAACCTGAAGCTGTAGAACCGCCCACGGCCTGAACAGGAAGTGGGAAACTGAAGCTGGCTGTGAAGAGCAGATACTGTGAAACAACATAGTGAGAGCCCCCTTTTAAATTAATAATACAAGCAAATGTAACAAATGTCATATTAGAGAAACATGCCTCTTTCTCCACTATGGATCCTTTTCTTACTTTCCCCTCTAAGCTTATCATTTACTCTAAAAGACCTGTTAAAATCAGGACAGATCGCTGATAGAGAAATCAGGTTACACGCTTTCCATAAAGGTCTATGAAGAGGGAAGGGGCGAATGTGTAGAGAGTGACGGTGGCAAAAAAGACAAACAGAGACATTTCTAGTAAATGTTGTATCGCACCACACTGCTGAATCGACAGCTTCTACGGCTCCGTACTGCTTTATTATGTCCTTCATGCTGCTGATGCGTCTGGGGGTATGCTGTAGAGATATGGGCACATGATGCCACAACCTGAGGTTTCCAAGCAGAACATTGCCCAGACCATCACCCTGTTTCTGCAAGCTTGTCTTCTTTTTATAGCACATCCTGTTAGTACCTGTTCCTCAGGTAAATTATGCACATACATTGAAAATGATATAAAGGATAACATGATTCATCAGTCCAGGCCACCTTCTTCCATTGCTTCACATATGGTGGGCAGGGGTCAACAAGCCGTGATACAATAGTTCTTCTGTACCATTGGACACACAATAGTCTTCACTCTCCATGTACTTCAATGAGCCTTGGGTGCCCTTGACTATCCTGGTTCACCCTTGTTCTTCATTGGACCACTTCTACTGCATATGGGAACACCCTACCTGCTATTGTGGAGATGCTCAGAACCAATTGTCTAACCATCACAATTTGGTCCTTGTCAAAGTTGCTCATTGACTGGCCTCTTGCTTCCCCTATATATCGCACCCATTGTCATCAACGGCTGCTCGGGGTATGGTCACAAATACCCTTATAATAAGAGTTCTTCTGATTAATGCCTAGAGCTGGAACACAAATCAGATGATAGTAAACAATCCATATAGCTAAGTAGGTGAAGTATGGGTGTAATTAATAAGCCCCATGATGCACGGCTCTGAATTTCCGACTTGGCTCAGCCCTGTGCCCTTAACTTGTTCAGCATTCAGGGGGCAAAGTGAAGGGATTTCTGTGACTAGAGGAGGGAGCAATTACAGAAGCACTGACATTTTAGTTCGAGACATGAAAAGCATACGGCCAGAGACCACATGAAAGACAAATGGCAAAAATGCAAACTGCTAATTAGTGGAAAATGCCAAATTCGTTAGTAAGCTGCTCAAGGGATGGGCACAGAAGCTGTAAAGTTACAAGCCGGGACTAACTCTTTCGGTGCTAGCAGCAAACCGTGGTCTATAGAGTCAAGTTAAGTCTGTCCGTGATTGACCCCCTGTTAACGTGGGATTATTTTAGATGGAAACCTTCAGGAATTAATTATTTCTGTAATTGTGTAAATGTTTCATTACCTTAAACTGCAGAAGAGAGAGAAACCGCCGAGATTTACAGAGTTCATATAAAGGACACGTAACTAGTGACACATGGCTCTCGCTGTGACTGGTCCAATGGTCATTAGATATTACTGCTTCCATTTAACCTCTTAACGACAAAGGACATACAGTTAGGGCTTGTCTCCACGACACGGGTTTTCACCCGGTTTTCGGTTTTGTAAACCGGGTGTTAACTTTTAACATGGACCTCTATGGAAAACCCGCGCAGCGGTCCCCACTGCACGAATTATCCACCCAGCGGTTTTTCAGACTGCTGGCGGTCCAAGAAACATGGAACATGTTCATTCTTCCCCCCCGGTTTTCGGGCGAAATATGAACATGTCTATGGGGAGCGGGAGGGCTTTTCTCAAACTGCGGAGAAAAGTCGTCCCCCTTTGGCCGTGTGCACGGCCCGAATACAGTGCAAATACCGGTTGGGATTTCCGACGGGTATTTGCACTGTGCCGTGTGAACGGCAAATTATATTTTATTGCCAATGCCGGAGTATGGCGTCATTTTTGAAATCTAAAACAAAAATGTTTTGAAAGTCACATTTGTATCTCCACATCCATAAAAGTCTGATGTATTAAAAAAAAAACCATCATTTATGGTGAACACTGTAGAAGAAAACAATTCCTTACCAAAAACCTCAAATAAAAAGTGATCAAAAAGCTACATATATCCCAAAATGGTACCAATGAAAAATAACATTTCAGCCTGCAAAAAAAAAACACGCTCACTTAGGTCTATAGATTGAGAAACAAAAAAGGTATTTGTCACAGAAAAAATAATAAAGTTTTTATTTATTGCTTTAAAACAAGCAATACTAAAACAAAAGTACTAAAACAAAAAGCAACTACCCAAATATTCTTCCAGTTGGGCATGACCACAGATATTTTGGCCGTAACCTCCACACTAATATATCACAAAACAACAAAATTAATGGGCGGCAACTTAGCTATCTATGCATTCTGCGAATCATGTTTTTTGATTGGTAGTTATCCACGTGGCTGTCCTATTTAAAGGGATCTAGACCGTTTGTCTCTCTCCCCTATCCAGTACCTATCAGGAGGAGGTGTAGGTGGCCAGGCGTCAATATGAATCTGGCTAGTACTAAAACACAACGAACATTTGGTGTCACCGGAATGGTACTGACCTGCAGCATACAGATAAAATGTCATTTACCAAGCATTGAACGCCATGAAACCAAAACATCCGCAAATATGAGGCAATTGCAGTTTTTTTTCACAATCTACCCCACATGGAAGTTTTTGCAGGTTTCCCATTAAATTATCAATATAGCGCCAATAAAAAGTACATTTGTTCCTGAAGAACAAACAAGCCCTCATATGGCTATGTAGTTATGGCTCTTGTAAGGTCAGGGGGAAAAACAAATGCTTTTGAAAAAAATTGCAACACTAAGGGTTTAATTAATATTATATAACTATAAAACGTGCTGCATTGTTTTTCTTTCGCTATTTTGTGTGTACTGGTCCTCGCAGGCAGATTTGACATA
Organism: Phyllomedusa bahiana; assembly: GCA_025379985.1. Taxonomy (NCBI): domain Eukaryota; kingdom Metazoa; phylum Chordata; class Amphibia; order Anura; family Hylidae; genus Phyllomedusa; species Phyllomedusa bahiana. The sequence goes on from JAODAL010012551.1 coordinate 60,579, forward strand.
TCTGGTACACTGTTCTGGGGGTATATGCTACAGCTGTATAGGGTCTGTGTGGAACCTTGGTCCTGACCTCTGAATTACGGGAATTCATCCTGACATAATCCAATGAGGAAACCTGTATAAATATAAGAACATTAAAAAAAAACATGGCAGTACTAATCTCCATCTCCTGCACCCCAGAAGATCATTCCTGTGGCTGATCTTCTGGGGGTACAAGGTATGGAGTTCAAACTTCACAATATGATTCTGGTGGTACAGACACAGCTGATGCACAAACTCCAGGGAGAAGCTCCTATGCCCCCTCAGCGAGATTGTAAGCTGTGCTCTGTACTCCTCTCTCCCACCACTCCCCACCATTGTGTTATGCATCCTAGTGCTCCCACATCCCACTCCCACATCATTCCATAACCTCTCCACATATTACCCCATAGTCCTCTCACCTCCACCTATCACTCCACCTATTACCCCATAACCTCTCCACCTAATACCCCATAGTCCTCTCACCTTCACCTATCTCTCCACCTAATACCCCATAGTCCTCTCACCTCCACCTATCACTCCACCTATTACCCCATAACCTCTCCAGCAAATACCCCATAGTCCTCTCACCTCCAGATATCACTCCACCTATCACCCCATAACCTCTCCACCTATTACCCCATAGTCCTCTCACTTCCACCTATCACTCCACCTATCACCCCATAACCTCTCCACCTAATACCCCGTAGTCCTTTCACCTTTACCTATCACCCCATAACCTCTCCACTTAATACCCCATAGTCCTCTTACCTCTACCTATGACTCCACCAATAACCCCATGTGGTGTTTGTACAGAGGTGAGCACAGGTAGGGAAGTGCTGAAAAAAATAGAATTGTAAGATGTCTGTGCGATAAATTCTGCAGGGACGAGTCGTGGCCGGGAGGAGTCATCATGGCGGTCTGGACAGGATGGAGAAGAAAAGGGAAAGATAACAATTCCAGTCACAGGAGACGTCTCCGGTGAGTCCTTAGCTGTAACTGCACTGTAGTCACTTAAATGTCTGCAGAGCCTGTGTACACTGGTATCTACCACTGCATAATCGCTGTATTGTGGAAATATTGATTGTAGTTTAGGTTCAGGCACAGCAGGATCTCCCAGCTCTCCTGGATGCTGAATAGGCCATCCAACCTCCAGAAAACATGGTGATGCCAAGATCCTAAATTTAGCTTTCGTCCAGAGCCGTTACATAGTTCGGTGGAGTGGGCGAGACTTTCTGTGAAGGGGGTGTGGCTAAAAACCAAGAGGACGTGGTTATGTAGGTCCTGGGGGACCGCACCTTCAAATCTCCCTGGTGACCACTTTCAAAAGTTGGCAAGTATGTTTTAGTGCTAGTAGTTTGCTGCTGATATTGTATTGTGTTTGCATTTTGCTGCCACACCATCGTGCACCTAGGCTCATTTTTCTAAAAAAAATCATTTTGGATGTTCAGACCATACTTTATTTTTAGTGTCTGTGGAGAAGACGCTGCACATTCTTCTCTCTCTCATCTTTCAGCTGCCTTTTTTTTTACAGTAGATTTTATTAACAACATGACATTATACCAGTAACTACACACAGTGAAGAAATTGCTGCAATTCCATCTTACTAATAATTGTTATTCCTATTCACTTAGACTGTCAGGAGGTCAAAAGAATGACACCATGTTTAGTCCATACAGTCACTACACACTGTAGGAGCCATTACTATGGACAGAAATGTGGGCTGTATAATTTTTTTATTTTTATTTCTAGAAACGGGGCCTTCTGTATTGATATAAAAGAGGGACAGGGACATAAATGTTAATATATGTATATTTGAAAATTGTATGATTTCCTATTATACATGTAATAAACAAATATAAAGTAGACAACCCCTTTAACTTGAGGTACTTACACTGACGTTAATTACGAACCTACTTATATTCAACAAAATCGCCTGCGGTAATGCGACGTGTGAACAGTGTCATTATTATTATTAAAAAAAAAAAAATTAAAAACCTGCGTGTAACAAAGAAAATTAAAATGTGTAATCAGGGAGGGGGGAAAGCAACCCGCTCAGAAACTGGTCAGTGGTGATGTGTTCAAAAAAACAATACAAAGGCCATACTTACAGCTCAATGGCTGGACTAGACTGAACCCAGTAGAAGGCAACACTGGCCCATATGCTAACTGGGAAAAATTAACAGGTGCAGCTAATTGCTGAGCAACAGCTCACACACCCCACTGCTAGGGGAACAATTAGATGATAAAAAAACTGCACATTAACTTGATACCTATTCACACCAGCATGCAGAAAAGCCACAGTATAATGCATGGGGAGATTGCACAAATGCAAAAATACCAATAGAACAACCACTCACATGCCCTGGTGATGTGATGCATCGTATGGTAGTGAGACATGTAAATGGGGCTGAAAAAGGAGATGTTTTTGCACCCGGCCCTGAGTACAATTTAGCCTAGAAACGGCTCTGGATGTGGGACTGCTCTTCTGCACCAGAAAGAAGTTGAAGGTTTTCTTTCCAAGGCTACATCTTCTAATGTGCCTTTTACTCCGGAGGGATGTCTGTACAGAATACTGGATGAGGATTTCTGGCAACACCATCTGAGGATTTCCCTATTTCTAGCCAGGACAGTGACAGTGCTGCACTGGATTGATCGGAGACTTCCTACCTTGTCACTATGAAAAAAAATGGTGAATATAGTGGCCCCCATATAATAAAATTGAATATAAGAGCAGAGACTGTGCTAGAGTTTCCAGAGTGTACGGAGGGTGCGTGACTCACCACTTACTTTATACAGTACACATTCCGTTCTAAACTGAAATAAGAGGCCTTAGATTGGTCAGTGGAAAGCAATCATTCTGATATTTGGATAATGTGTTGGGAGAACTATTTTTTAAGCTACAGTCATGGCCAAAAGTTTTGAGAATGATACAAATGTTAATTTTTACAAAGTCTACTGCATCAGGTTTTATAATGGCAATTTGCATATACTCCAGAATGTTATAAAGAGTGATCAGCTTAACAGCAATTAATTGCAAAGTCAATAGTTGCCTAAAAATGAACTTTTTCCCCCAAAACACATTTCAACTTGATTGGGCCTGCCTTAAAGGGCCAGCTAACATCGTTTCGTGATTGCCCATTAACAAGGTGTGGGTGTTGATGAGGACGGGGTGGAGATCAACTGTCAGATTAAGTAAGAATCTCACCACTGGCATTTTAAAAAGGAGGTGGTGTTTGGGCTCATTTTTTCTTTTTTTAAAACCAGGTTATCTCTAAAGAAAACGTGCAGTCATCATTGTCCATGAACATAGGAACTCATAGACCCATCAGTCCTCACTGCCCCAATTCCCCCGCCCCTGCCCTGACTGGTGTCAAGCAGTACAATAAAACCCTTCTAACCCCACCGGGCATGTTGGCCCCTCTCAAAACCCGAACCAGAGTCAGGGCCCACACCCTTGCCCCAAAACCTGATCGTTTCCTGCAGCGTTGTTCAGGTGTGCTGGAGACGTGGGGAAAAGCAAAGCTCCTGCAGTTTTCTCCCTACAAATTATGCTCGCACTTCCCCTCCCCTTCATGCGCCCAAACAAAAATTTTTACCCCCCTATTCCACATTACCAAAACCCAAACGCCCTGTTTGCACTTTCCACTCCCTCCTCACCCCAAAGCTCGGCCCCAGCACTGCCTCTGTGCTAAAACCTGGATTACTTCAAGCAAAATAGACAGTATCCGGCAAAAATCTCTCCTCAACCCTCAAGAAACCCCCAGGTCCCCCCGGACGCCCCTTTTGTCGCTCTCGCCCTGCCCCCAACGCGAAGAAGAAGTGTCCGGTTCTTATTGTTCGCCCCTACCACCTGCTTAGTGACCCATTCCATCCCACCTTGTCCAGTCTATTCTCCGTATATCTCTCCCCTTACCATCTTTAATTTTCTCTCCTAGGGGGATTTTCCCCTCCTTTTTTAAAACACGCCATCTCCCCCCTTTTAAATTAAAAACCCCCTCTCTGGACCCACCCGTGATTTAACTAGACCTTTCCTAACCTGCCCTTCATCCTAAACCGGGGGAACGTTGGGTCTATCCCGTTTAATCCGCTTTCTCAAAAACTCATTCTCGATCCTCTACAATCGGTTTCGCACCCTGCACTCCAAGAAATGTTAGTTAAGTCTTATTGATCTCCTCATGCCAAAATCACGGGAAAATATCGTTGCTGCTTTCCCCTGGTCTTCTGCCATTTGCACTGTGGTTCACCCCTTTTCCTCCCATGCTCGCCCTTGGATCCGGACACCTTCGCTTGGTTTTTTCCTCCTTTTGGGACCGCCCTTCAGTGTCTCATTTGCGGGTTTTCCCCCTCCTCTCCTTTTCCTTTGCTGTGGGGGTTTCCTCAGGGTCGTTCTAGGTCCTCTCCTTTTTTCTTTACACCCCCCCATTGGAAAACCCCCTCCAAATTTGGTTTCCCGTACCATCTCTCGTGTGACATCAATATACCCCTCCTCCCGGACATCATCCTGCCTGTACAAAAACCGTGCTGTCTGTCGCTGTCTCGACATCATGCCCTCTCTCCATCTGAAACTTAAACCTCACAAAAAAACCCGAACTTTTGTTTTCCACCATCTTTAACCAACCCTACCCTGCTTCTCGGTTCAGTGTGTGGCACCACCATAAACTTGGCAGCGGGGCCCGCTGTCTTGGGGTAATACTGTTTCTAATTGCCTTCACCCTTATACCCCCCCAACCCCTTGCCCGTCTGTCATTGCACCTCAAGAACATCTAAAAAATCCGACTTTTCTCATGGGAAAAAAGCTCAAACCTATTGTTCTCTTATTCACTCCTCTCTTGATACTGCAACTCCTTGTTATCGGTTCCCTCTCTGAAAACTCCCCCCTCTGCAATCTGTTCTGAATGCAGCACCCAGGCTTGTCTTTCTCTCCAGCCGTATCTGAGCCTCTACCTGTGTCAGTACTGCACTGGTTGCCCATCCAGTAAGATTACAAAAAAAAACTAACCACTTCCCCCATAAAGCTCCCCACAGTGTTGTCCTCCCTACATCTCCTCCTCTCTCTGTTTCCCCCCCTCCCCGTGCCTTCGTCTGCGGGATGTATAGACTATTTTCCTCAATCATCCGAACCTCCCATCCCCGTCTCAAGTTTCACACTTTGCAGCAGGGTTTCCTAGGGAAAATATGCTACCGCGGGCGATCAAGACTTTACCCCTCAATTTTTAAAGAGGGCCCTGAGAAAAATCTTTCAGCCTGGCCTACCCAAAATCCTAACTGCTTCAACTGTCATCCCTACATAGGGATCACGGCACTTATCTGTATATGTGTACTGTCGGGTGGTGGGTCACCCAATTTTTTGTAAACCCCCCTTTATTTATGAAAACTGGCTGGACCCTAGTAAACTTGCACTTCTTCCCCTTTTTCTCACCCATAACCATAATGATTGTAAGCTCTCGCGGCAGGGTTCATACCTCGTGTCTCATTTGTAAATACTTTTAATGTGTAAGGGCTGTATGTAACCCCTTATTTGTAAAGTGTGCGGAATATGTTGGGTATTAAAAAAAAATTTTTTTATTATTTTTATTTGCCCGCACAAAATGGCCTTACGGGAAGGTTTAAGCTAAAAGTTGCACCCAGTCAACAATCTATGCTCGTCAAGGAATTCAAGGTGAGGGGTTTATTGTTACCAAAAAGGCTCCAGGGCGCCAAGAAAGGACCAGCAATCGCCAGGCCGTCTCTTAAAAGTGTTTCGTTCGGGGTCGGGCTACCCGCAGTGCAGGCTTGTCAGGGGAAAGGCGCACGGGAGGGTGGTGGTCATCTGCAGCCCCTGTGAGGCGGAGACTCAGGAGCAAGGGGGGCCCGGGGGTCAAGGAGGGCGCAAAGAAAACCCCTTTTTTCCCGAAAAAAAAATCAGGGGCAGCTGATATTTGCCCCAAAAGGGACGGGAAAATGGCTGTGAGGTTTGGGGGGTAAAGTCTTTTTTTTGATGATCCCCTTTCCGAATGTTTGGAACATCTGGAAAACAGCTTGTTCGGAGAAGAAAGGTGGCTACCACCGTTTGTTATGAACTGTAAAAGCATCCGAAAACCCTTCATGTGGGGGGTTGTTCTCACCAAGGGAAAACGGCTCTCTAAAAGTCTTGCCTAAAAAACACATCCTGAATAAAAAAATGGGACCGAAAGTCCCCCAGAGCAATTCTCCCAACGTCAAGAGCGTTTTTGGTGATCAAAAAATGCTTTTCCAGCTGTGGGGCACCTTGCCATAAAGCAAAAGGGGATAACTAAAGGCTCAGGGAACAAAAACATAGATTTTGGGGCTATGGCCTGGAAATCCCCGATCTTTAAACCCCTTGGAACTTGTGGTAATCACAAGGAGGGTGGCAAACAAAAACCCAAAAAATTTGACAAAGAAGCATTGATTGTGCAGAATGGACGTATCAGTCAGGATTTGGTCCAGAAATTGAGAGAGCATGCAGGGAGAATTGCAGAGGTTGAAAAAAAAAAGGGTCCATGCAAATATTGACTTGCGCATTAATCATTCTAACTGTCAATAAAAGCTTTTGTTAATTAATTGATTGCACTTGTTTTTTGTAGTGTAAAAACTCTGAAAAAGAATAAAAACCATAGGGCAACAGTCATGTGAAAAAAATAAGATTTGTGTCTCTCAAATCTTTTTTGGGCCCTGACTGTAGTATCTATATGCTTCTGTTTTGATGCCAAAAATACCCATTGTTCTTGTGCTGGCTGGAAGTCCACTTTGCAAAAATTCAAATTTTTAAAATTTTCCTTGTTTTTTTCCCCCCTTTTGGAGGTAGAATTGCTGGGTTTTGGGGTGCCTTAATAACTAAACAAGAACAGCTGGATCTTTAACAGGTTTATTACAAAGGATAATATATATATATATATATATAACTAAGGGACAGAGGGATAGGAGGGGTAGGCAGGAAGAATGGTGGGGAAAGAAGGGTTAAAATAGCCTTGTGCACCTTTTTTTTTTTTACCAGACACACCCCCAACTGGCCCATCCTTGTCTCCTGGAAAAACCCCCAGAGTTTTAACCCAAACAGCCAGTTATTTTCGTTACAGAAATCTTGTAAGGTCACTTCTTCCAGTAGGTGTCATTCTTGTCCCAGCCTTGCCTGGGGGGACCACAGACCTGGCTGCATCATCATTCACATGTCCCTGAAGAATGGGGGGTTAGCTATCCAGATGTCCTGACTTCCTAACAGGAGATAATGGTAGTGTCCCTTAGACATGTTGTCCTCTGTGATTGTCAGATATATGGCAGTGCTCATTGTTTTGTTCATTCAAAAAACAGGATTTACAACACGTCTTTTCAGAGGGGGAGGTTGCAGGTATTTATGGCCACTTAGACGTTCCACTGTGTTTTGACCTTCCTGACACGGTCAGCAGACTTTAATCCTCTGGTTGGAAATGGAGTGTATATAGATATACTTTATATTTAGATCTTAATATCCATGTTGAATCCAACACTGGATCAGATCTGATTTACGTTGTTGTTACTGTTCATCTCGTTTTGCTTTGTTCAGGTGGATTGGTGCATGCTGACTGTTTAGGAACTCGGGGGGAACAGCATGTTGCAGATGGTAGCAGAAGGAGATCCACGGCAGGGAAGAGGACATTAACCGCATTGGCCCACAGAGGAGGGAAGCACAAGACACCAGATGTAGAGAAAAGCTTTTGGCTAAGGAGGGCATTACGATTAGGGGTGGACTAACCCTAACCCCAGGAGTTCCCCAGATGTGGATCAGATGGCTGTTGGTGTTTCTATCCTATCCTAGGCCCTTCGCTTTCCTATGGTACTTCAGAGGGCTCCCACCTTATGTTACAGTCCACTAGTAATTGAAAGTTGGGAAATCCACAGGTTCAGGCCCTTTATGTATGTAGAAATACCACAGGTCCCCTTCTCAAAATTCTGGGGTGGGAGACTACCCCCAAAATTATCAAAATGCCTGGAAATACAAAATAATAACCAAAAAGCCACAAGGAAATGTATAAATCCTAGGACAAAATAAAACTTAACTTTTATTAACCCCTACCCGACATTGCACGTATGCATACGCCCTGGCGATCGCGCGGGCTTGCGTGTGAGCCGCGCACGATCGCAACATGGAACCAGCAGTAAATTACAGCTGACTTCATGCCCCATCACCCCCGGCCGGAGTGAGCTTCCACCGCGGGTGATTAACGCTTCATTACCGCAACCTGTCATGGCCGCGCTCGCTGGTCTCTTACCGGGCATTGTGTCAGTAGTTACCATGGCGACCTGTACACAGCAGTAACGCTGTGCACAGGTCTCCTATTCTAACAGCAATCTAATGATTGCTTTTCCCCAGTGGGGATTTGCTGTTACAAATCCCCACTGGGAAAAAGTAAAAAAAATGTGAAAAAGTAAAAAAAAAAAAGTAAAAAAAGTAAAACACAAACACAAAAAATAAAATTAAAACACGTACACCGCTATTTTCCCCTTTACAAACGCCAATCGCCCCAAAAAAGATCAAAAATAAATAACGTACCCATATTTGGTATCGCCGCGTGCGTAACAACCACCTATAATTGCCATGTTAATTAACCCGTACGGTTAACGCCGTAAAAAACAAAAAAACAAAAACGGTCAGGAATTGCGATTTTGTACATCCTGCAGCACATAAAGGGAAATTTAAAAAGCGATCAAAAACTCATATAGACGGCAAAGTTGTACCAATTAAAACTTCAGTTCATTATGCAAAAAAAAGTCTGTACACGTCTCTGTATATGGAAAAATAAAAAAGTTTTGGCTCTCAGAAGACAGCGATGCATAAATATTATTTAACACAATAAAAACACTTTTTATTTTTTAAAGTGCTTCAAAATGAAAAAAAAATATAAAAATTTAGGTTATCGCCGTATCGTATCGCCCCAGATAGTAAAGCTAATAGTCTTGGATACTGCCGGTGAGCGCTGTTAAAAATAAATAAAAAACACTACAAGGATTGCAGTATTTTCTTCACCCTGCCTTCCAAAAAACGGATTTAAAACTGATCAAAAGCCTTGTCCCCCCAAAAATTATACCAATAAAAACGTCAACTAATCCCGCAAAAAACAAGCCCCTACACCGCTCTGTACACAGAAAAATAAAAAAGTTATAGCTCTCAGACTATGGCGATACAAAAAACGTGTTTTCCTTTTTCAATAAAGTGTTTTTATTGTGTAAAAGTAGTAAAACATAAAAAAAAATAATATTGGGTATCGCTGTAACTGTATCGACCTGCTGAGAAATTACTAGTATGTCAGTTATATGCACGGTGCCCGCTGTTAAAAAATGAAAAAAAAAAACACAAACAGGAATGCTGTATTTTGTTCAAATGCCCCACAAAAACCTTAATTTAAAAAATGATCAAAGCAGCATATGCCCCCCCTAATGGTACTATAAAAACTTCAACTCATTCTACAAAACAAAGCCCATAATCAGCTCCGTATACAGAAAACTGAAAAAGTTATGGCTATCAGAACAGGACAACATAAAACGCAATTTTTTATAGACCCATTTCTATTGTGTAAAAGTAATAAACATAAAAACTATATAAAATCTATATCATTGTAATTGTACCCACCCCATAGTAAAGATATCCTGTCATTTTATCTGCACGGCGAACGTTGTAAAAATTTAAACCAAAAAAACAATGGCGGAATTGCGTTTTTTCCCTCATTTTCATAGCCCAATGCAAAAAAAAACCCATGGAACACACCCGTGCGCTCAAAATGCACAATACACTCCTAGATGAGATCCTTGAGGGAGGCCCGAATCCAAAATGGGGTGACTTCTGGAAGGTTTTTACCTGTTCTGGTACTTTGGGGGCTTTTTTAAATGCGACATGGCCCCACCAAATCTGTGTTCCAAAAGCCAAATAACACTCCCTGCCTTGTACACCCTGTAATGTGCCCAAACAGCAGATTACACCCACATGTAGGGTATTGCCGAACTTGGAAGAAATTGCGTGACAAAATTTTTTGGGTTTCTTTTTTACCAGGATGCCTTGTAAAAATGAACATTTTCAGCTAAAATTGCAGATTGTTGGGGGAAAAAATTTTTTTTTTCATTTTCACAGCCCAATGCTAAAAAATGTTGTGACACACCTGTGGGGCCTATATACTCCCTACACACCTGGATATATTCCTTAAGGGGTGTAGTTTCCAATATGGGGTATTTTTAGGGGTGTTTATTAAGTTTTAGCATCTTAGGGTGTCACCAAACCTGAAATGGCCCTAAATAAAATTAATGAAAATGAGGCCCCAGAGTCCAGTAGGTGCTCCCCCTATTCTGGGCTTGTGGTTGAGCCCAAATAGCGGCACTAGGGCCACATATGGGATATCTCTAAAAACGGCAGAATCTGGGGAATCAATATTAAGTTGCATTTCCCTGATCACATTTACCGTTTCTTGTGAATAATGGATAAAATTTGAAAATCTGCAAAAAAAGTGAAATTTTGAAATTCCACTTTTACTTTGCTTTAATTCCTGTGAAACACCTAATGCGTTAATAAACTTCCTACATGCTGTTTTGAATATTTTAAGGGGTGTAGTTTTTTTTGATGAAGTCCTTTTTTGTGGGTACTAAAATATAGGCCAATCAAAGTCATGTTTGAAGTGGACTGGTCCCTAAAAAAATATATATTGCAAATTTCTTGAAAATTTGAAAATTACTACTAAATTTCTAAGCCCCCTAATGTCGTAAAAAAAAAAAAAGACATTAAAAAAATGATGGCAAACTACAGCAGACATATGGTAGATGCTAGTTATAAACTATTTTTGAAGTTTGAAATTGGTAAATTTTTCAAATTTTTCACGATACTTTAATAATTTTACAAATAAACAAGCATTTTTTGGACCAACATTTCTTTCTATCTTAAAGCACAATGTGTCATGAGAAAACATTCTCTGAATCACATGGATAGGTTAAAGTGTCAAAAAGTTATTCTCACATAAAGTGACACATGACAGATTTAAAAAATGGGGCTCTGTCAGAGAGGCCAAAACTGGCTCCGGCGGTAAGGGGTTAAAGATTAATATAAAAAGACAAATGTATTCCCTAATATACAAATCTAACACATATCCCTATAAACTACACTACATAACCTCAACAAATTGAAGTAGTTGCCCCAATAAGGGCGTCCCCAAACCGGAACCTAAACTATTCTAACCCTAAAATATCCTAACTAAACATACATTAAATATACTCTATACACAAGGATGTATAGATATATAGGAGTGAATGTATGTCCAAAACAAGCCGATCATCTATAAAGATGCACCAATATTCAATGATACAAATCAACTGCCCATTAATTAACCAGATAATGAAAAAATAAGTATATAACACTAAGAAAAAACACATTCAATAAATATAGCAGCAATGCATAGTAAATACGAGTTCCCAAGTAGAGAATTCCGACGCATTTCCCCCCAGATTTTGGGGTTCATCAGGGAAGAAAAAACATACAGTGGGACCCGAATTATAGCAATAATCATAATGTGCAATCAACAAACATAACTCACGGCCCTTGTAATTTGGGTAAGAGAAAGTATGTCCGTAAGATCCAGTCAACAGGTATAACTCATGGCCCTTGTAATATGGGTAGGAAAAAGCAGGTACATAGGAGAGTCCACATGTAAAACTATCAGGATCCCTCAGCAAGTATACGATAGCATGGTAACATAGGGAATGATGCCTCTTTATGTAGGTAATAGACAATAGGAAGCAGCTTTTTAGGTGTCCGTGGGTCCTCCTACCTACTGAGCCCCCCATAGGGACACAGGCTTCCTGCAGTCAGATTTGAAATTTCAGGTTTTTAACACTTGTCGGCTTTCATTTCTTCACAGTAGTGGCCAGTATGAGATTTTCCCACCATGAAGAGCTCAGCAGACTCCCATTCATGAAACAACTGCAAAGGCGCACAATATATTTATCAAATGTGTTTATTTCACATATATGTATAACAAAGAAGGGTGAAATGCAATATAATGGCACATAGTTAATACACAGTGATCACTAGTGTTATCAATAGGAGCTAGGTAAGTAGTAGTTACTGAATACATACTATGTTTATTGTGGGATTTTCTGTTTCAAGGGGGGTTCAGCTATAAACAGGAATGTTCACTTTCTGTTCCAAGGTAGATATGACTAGGTAAATCCATGCATGTGCGACCTTATAGTTAGCAGTGCTAGCTGCTCTTTGCCCTCCTTTCCATCACAACATGTCAGAGCAGGAGGTAACAGTAAAGCCATGTCCCCTTGGCACCGGTTTGCGGACGGTTTTTCAGACGGTTTACGGTTTTGCAAACCGTCTAAAAAAACGGCCGTGAACTAACACACCGGGCCGTTATGGAAAATCCGTGCAGCCCCCCCGAAAAACATTGAACATGTTCATTCTTCTGTCCGGTTTTCGGACGGAATATGAACATATCAATGTGAAGGGAGAGGGCTCATCGCGGAGAAAAGCCGTCCCTCCCGCGGCCGTGTGCGCGGCACTAAAACAGGATAAATACCGGTCGGATAAATGGACCTGTATTTGTCCTGTGCCATGGGGATGAGCCCTAATATTGTGCAGCCAATTGAAGACTTCGTTCCATGTTAGATTTATTAGAGACTTAAGAATTAGATTGGGGATGAGTGTCTCCCTCAGTCTAGAGCAGGGGCGTCAAACTCCGTTCAACCTAGGGCCTCATCAGCATTAGAGTAGCACATAAAATGGCTGTTGGAGGACACATCTAGGGTGCTTGGTTCAGAGTTGTATCTTGCTTAACATAGCGGGATGGAAGTTTGTGCTGGAGATCCAAATCCAAGATGTGGCCGGCTTCCTGTGCTGTTGACATTGTCTCTATCAAGTGCTGGCTGGATCCTCGGGGGGTAGGGGAGAGCCAGTCCTACTGTGTGTGGCCTTTTTTTATCTCTGATCCCTAGGTCTAAGCTCTTGCAGGCCACATAAAGTTAGGTAGTGGGCGTTCAGTCTGACACATAGGGGGACATGTTTGAAAACTTTTTAGATCTGAGACTCTCTTCGTTGCCCATAGAAACCAATCTGAGCGCCCCTTTAATTTTTTCAGAGCTCTATATGAAATTAAAGGGGAGCTCTGATTGGTTGCTATGGGCAACAAGAAAAGTCTTAAACCCAGACAGTTTTCATACATGTCTAAGGTATATGCAAATTCTTCAGGAGGAGGATGGGAAAGCGTTGAAAATGTTTATCAGCCAAGAACCATAACCGATAAATTCAATGCTCGTCCCCAAACTGATGCTTAGACAATGGAAATATTATCTGGTGAACTATAAGGCCGTGTTCACACGACTTATTTTGGTGCGCATTTCGGCATGTATTCTGTCATGTATTGCACGTAATGCGCGGCAAAATGCGCACCACAATTACGGTAATCCATAGCTCTCATAGACAGCTATGGATTACGCGTCGTCCCCCTGCGAACAATGCATTTCTATGGGGCCGAGTGTTTCTAGAAACACCGTGTTTTTCTATGGGGCTGATCAGCGCGAGCTTCCGAAACACACGGTGTATTGTGGCACATACTGTACGTGCTGCAATACACCGTGTGAACATAGCCCAACAAACACAGGTGTAGTCAGCTCAACTAGTCCATGCAAAATGGTCACCGGTAGTAGAGTGTGGTATAAGTGACACCAAATCTTGCGCAATAAATAAGAAAGGAAATACCCGCTACATTTCCAACCAAGCCAATATAATATAAAAGATAAACTTTATTCCAGTTCGTAACGTGTCGGCGGTAAAGCAACATACCGCTCTGGAGAGACGTTGCTCCGCCGCACTTATGACATATTGTTCATGGACTTTTTAAAGCAGGTTGAAATAAAGTTTCTCTTTTATATTATATCGGTCCGGTTGAATACATAGCGAGTATTTCCTTTCTTTTTTTATTGTGCAAGGTTAAGCTCTGGTGCAATGTCCTATCTCACCCTCCATATAGCTCAGATGGAGCACCATCGGGATACCTTCTCTTTTGGTCTAAGTAATTTTTAGAAGGGAAGAAATTCAATATGAAGAGGGAAGTATTAATACTATTCAAGAATGGATCAACCAGAAGACTTGTACAGTTCTAGGAATAGGAAGCTTCCAGAGCTCCGGAATAAGTGGCAGCAGATTACACAGGAAAATAGTGTGAAGCTGGTTTTATTGTACTGGATAACTAAAATGCAGCTTACAGATTCCTGTTTATATTTGAACGCCCCTCGTATCTTGTTCATTCTTTGGCATTTGTAGCATTTTCTATGGACACTTGTACATCATCATATCATGACATTTGGTTCAACATTTAATACACAACAGAAATATTTCGGATTGCTTGAAGTTACGTTACTTATGAAGTTGGACTCTTACAAACCCGTTTTGAAAAACCTGTTCAAGACAAGTCATGGTTTATGCAGACAATGAATATCTCCTGCTCTCAAGGAAGGAAACTGGATGAACCCTCAAATCTGTGTGCGGCATCAGTAACATTGTAAAAAATGGAACGTCAATTTTATTTGATGTATAGAAGTTATTTTTGTATCAAACTATATTTATTACGGCGCCCCCGATTGCCCTTTTCCCGACTTACATCTGTTCCAAATTTTACAAACAAAGCTTATGGGGGCTGTGGCACTTGTAGCCCTTTTTTCACAGTTTAGTAGCTGTGGAATGCAAGTGCCAGCATCCACAGCAGAGATTATTGGAATGATGTGAAATCTTTTTAAAAAGGGGGAAAAGACAGCAAAACAAATTTAAAAAAACCCTTTCCTCACATCCAAAAATTTAAAAAAACCCTTTGTCCGGGAGTTACATTTAAAAAATGTACCTTTTCCGACTTACATAAAATTCAACTTAAGAAAAAACCCTCAGTCCCTATCCTTTCGTAACCGGGGACGTTGTATTTCCATGGGCGCATTTATCCCTTTTCAAAGAAGCGATGCTTGCTCGCATTACGAGAAAAGAGCATATAATACCAGGGAAAACATTTTCCTCCATGCTATGGGAGTTTTGTTTTTCCCCCCTTAAGACAAAAGATGTGAGAACACAGTATTATAGGGACATTGTGATACAGTTTTTGGTGTAGTTGCTAGGCTTTGAATACAGTCTTGCAATGAAGGTGTTTGCAGATGTGGATAGGATAATAAGGGACAGGGCCAAGCTTGGGCTCTCGTAACTCTTTATGTGAGACTCCCAATGGTATCTAGGTAGTTATTACTAAACATTTTATGAAAAGTTAATAAACATTTTGTCTTATCACAGACGATTTTTAAAAGATGTAGCACGGGGGGGTAGGTGTTCCAGTTTGGGGCCCACAAAGGGACCCAGGATAAGCTGCAGTCCATCATATTTTCTCCGTCATGTAGAATTACTTGGAGGTCACTCAGCTCAATAGCCGAGCCGGTTAAGTTCATCAGAATAGGAGTGACTTTCATTCTAGATCATGTGATGGTCCTCCCGCTGTCCATAAAGGATAGATCTTTGTGAAACAAACCCTTCCTCCTTTACACAACAACTCCGGTAAGACATTAAAACTTGCCCTTCTATTATAGGTTTTTTTTTGCCCCTAACACATTTACAGTACAGACTGATGGCCTACAGATATTCAACTTGGTTTGTCAATCCAATGGCAGAATGTGATTTTCCAAAACCCCGTTTAAAGGGAAGCTAGGTCCTGGTCCCCAAAGGATGACAATTTTGTACAATAGCTTTATCTTTTCACCTAGAAACATATACATATAATACATAAACTGATTTATTGATGAGGTTTAGCTTCTGACACCCGAGACGACTCCTTCACAGGTGATTGACGAAGGATTGGAGTATAACATTTCTACTGTTTTATACACTTAAACTCATTTTTTTGCCCAAACACATGGGTGTAAGGCCGGGGTTTACATGCTTTCGTCCATTTGGCGGAACATGAAAAAAGTCTTCCGATGGATATCAGGATGGATCCACAGGGAACAGTAGGGCAATGGTAGTCAGTTTTAGACTATGTTTGCTCTGTTTCCCAAATATACAGGCTTCCTGCGCCGGATGCTTACGCTGTTTTGTCTGGCACTGAAAGCATATACGTTCAGGAAACAGAGCAAAAGTGATACCATCTTGTCGTGTTGTTCAATATGCTTTATTTCAGGTATCCAAAAAGATACCCCCAAATTAGGTCCTGGGCGGGTCCCTCATAAAAAAGAAACCAAATACGTCCATTAATTAGTATGAGGGCCAGTGAGGGTCCCCCTAACGTTTCCCAATTTTTTAATAAAATAAAGGTGCATGTTGGTGCCACCCTATTTTGTAGTCAAAAAAAATAAATTAACAGCAAAATCCCAGAAGCCCCCCCTTCGCAATGGAACGATTTGAGTCCCATAAAATTTCCCCTTGAAAAAAATCCCCACCCCGAACTTTTCAGCAAGTGGTGGTATCAATCTACTAAAAAATTCTCCATAAACTAAATTGGTACTTTTATATTTTTTTCCATGTGTTAAAAAATCCTGTGGGAGCCAACAGGACAATGCAAAGGTCTAGAATTAGCATATTAGCCCCCTGTAGGGGGCCCCATGTATGAAAACGTTAGGTCTAAAAAATTTACTTTTTTGCCCCCTAGGTTTTCTATGGGGGAAAAAAGTGAGTTTAGACCTAAACAGTTTCATACATGTGGCCCTTATTGTTCAGTTTACATCTGATTTTTGGAATTTTCAGTGGTTAAGAAATTGCATTCAAATGGTGCCAAATTATGTGCAAAAATTAGCAATTTGTCTTATTTAAATAAAAAAGGAAACAGCCGATACAATTTGGACTTTGGTAGCATAAAATGTGTATTTACACTCATTTATGAGAGGCAAAAGCTATAGAAGGTTCATATTGATGGTGTAAATGCACAGCGGCTCATAGGAGGCACAATTCCAAACACACCAGATGTCTTAAGAAGTAGACGCCTTAGGCACAATTCTCGCCAATTACCCTTTACGATTTCACTGGTGCAAAATATGCTAATACTGATAAATGTTGGTCCTTGGATTTCGCTCAGTATCACCAGCCAGATGCAAACACAAACACCGCTGTCCAGACCCTGGTCCTTCATACAAGTCAGTGTCTGATTTCTGCATCAAAAGGCACCAAAATTATCACTTTAAATGTAAAGTCCTCGAAATTTTAAGCAATTGATGCTACCCCACCCCGCTATCCAAAACCCCCTTATTTCCTAGAAAGGGCTCCTTGGGGGACATATTTTTTTTGAATTGCTATTTAAAACAATTTTTTTTTTAGAAAAATTTTTTTTCAGGCTAGGGGCGATGCGTCCCCCCAACAGGTGAAGCGAACAAAACTGTGTTCGATTATCAGATCCTTCTGTGCACTGAAAAGTGTAGAGCGCTATATTTCATCATTGACTTCTGCAGTCTATGGCACACATTAGAATTTACTAAGGCAAGCTCCACTTCAACAGACAAGGGGACTCTCCAATAAGGTATAATAAAGTGGGCAATTGAACCTAAGCACTCCAAAGGTCCAATAAATCATACAATGTTTTGGCCAGGAATAGCCTTCATCAGGTAGGACCTGGACGGGTTAGCACCAGCATGTCCTCAACACAACGACTCCCTGCTCTTAGCCCTACTGCACCCATCCAAATCCCACATTATGAATGCCATTTCCGTCGATAACGGCTGACTTATTGAGCCTTTGCACTACTTAAAGGAGAATTCCCATCTCGTTGTTTAGCTTTAGACATGTAGAAAAATAAAAAAAATCTATTAACCAATAAATGGCTTTTTCCAATTTTACTTCATTTCAAAGCTAGAGCAGTTCTTATCTCCTGCTTGTTTACACAACTCCTCTATTTACCGACTACCTCTCCCTGCTTTATCAGTGACCAGACTGGTGACAATACTCTCTGCTGTGTCTTATCAACAGGATGAAGCTTCTCACTCTCTGCTCTTATCTTTCTACTGAGAAAAATGTTAACCCTTTAAACCAGAGACAAACCCTGTGGCATTTCGTCAGGTCTGCAGGGCACATATCTGTATATATTTACATCAAAGTTTTGGCAGAATGTTTTTCTCTCACTAGACGCTTCCTCTCATGACAAATTCAGCTTTGCTAGCTCATAGTTATAGCCAGACCTCCAGCTTGGACGGTGTCCTTGTTTCTACAACCCCTTTGTCATTAAAGGGGTTGTCTCACTACAAAGAATAGCTTTCAAAATGTAGGGAACACTAAATGAAGATGTTTTCCAAATATATTGCGTTCATCTTTTTTTGCTAAGGAGCTACAAGTGATTTTATCATCTTCTGAGGGCTCTCAGGTTTCCCAACTGACCGACCTGTGTACTCCTCATCTCCTGCTGTTTGTTCTATCTGATAGCGGGGAGTGAGGTCATCACACAGGTTGCAGCTGGCAGTGAGAGCTTGTGTGTTATATGATCTTTCAGACAAAAGACTAATTACTCTACTGTTTACATGAGCTCAGAAACTTCTCTGGACCTCAGAGAAGGTCATTTAGCTAATCTAGACTGATAAACAGAGAAGTCTGAATACACTGAGCTCATATGCTAATTACAGACAGCTTGACCAGGAAGTGACAGAGCAAAACAGCATTATTTCATTCATGCATCCTATGAAACTTTGAGATGAGACAACCCCTTTAATGTCCCTGTAACAAGCAAAACGCACAGCTAGCAGTAGAAGCTAGCACAGCTGAAATTTCAGTCACTGCTGTAGACCTGCCCACAGCCTGCATCGAGAGTGAGAGCCTGAAGAGGCCGTGAAGAGTGGAAACAGATAGAACAATCCCTTTAAGTTCCATTGCCTGATATATTATTATTTATTTTAAAGCGCCATTATTTCCAGGGCTCTGTGCATTCAAGAAGGGTTACGTACATAACATAGGTCCAAATATTGAACAATGGCAACACTAAGGGCCACACGTATGAAACGGTTTTGGTCTAAAACTCACTTTTTTCCCTATACGTTTCTATGGGGAAAAAAGGGAGTTTTTGACCTAAACAGTTTCATACATGTGGCCCTAAATGACTGACAACTGGAACAGAGGGAGAGAGGACCCTGCCTGCGCCGACTTACAATTATGCCTTATTGGAGAGTTACATCGTCTTTAAAAATTGAACTTGCCTTTATAAATTCGCTTTGCACTTGCCATACACTTGCGGTGTAGCATGGATTTACTCCTTATGTCTATGGTGGCAGATGTCCGTCTACAGCACACCCTGCCCTTCCCATACAGAGTACAGTAATTGCTTTCATACCTGCTCCATCCTGTGGATCTGCCGCTGTATTTGTGCAGCATCAGATCTTTTTCCATTGGCAGCCACTATGACGTTTTGGGTGGGATGGGGTAGATGCATTGCTTACGTATGACCGCAGGCAATGGACGTGACATGAATAAGTTGTAAAGTCGTTTTTGGTGGTAGCTCGGCCATACTAAACCATTTAATCTTGGACAACCCATTTAAGTCCTTTTTTTGTTCTGTTTACCATACACCATAGGGCAGGGGTGTCAAACCCGCGGCCCTCCGGCTGTTGGGAAACTACAACTCCCATCATGCCCACTGTTATAGATTATATAAATGCATGATGGGAGTTGTAGTTTCCCAACAGCTGGAGGGCCGCAGTTGGACACCTGTGCCATAGGGTAAAGGGTTGTCCAGAATCAGAAAAAACATGGCTGTTTCCTTCCACAAAACAATACAAGCTGTCCACGGCTTATATGGATTTGCAGCTCAATTCTGTAGTAATGGATATGATTGTGCTGCAGTACCACAAACAACCTGTGGACTGATGCAGCGCTGTTTTTTTTTTTTTTTGAATGAAGCAACCATGTTTTTCTAATTCTAAACAACTCCTTAGGCCTCCTTCACATTCACAGTTTGCATGGCCTTTAATGCCCTAAAAAAAGTGTCAAAAACTGTGTTAAATATGCTTAAGGCCTTAAAAAACATGGAGTTTATGATCCTTTTTTTGGTCAAAATAATGCCATGAAAAATTCAAATGTGAAAGAAGCCTTAAAAGTGGTTGTCTCGCTTTAAACAATGATGATATATTGCTAGTGTCACGGACACAGGTGATGACAGTGCAGACCGCGCGGCGTCTAAGGAGCACCCGGTATTCACCAGAGGCCGACGCAGGGCAGGTTGGGCTTTGCTGAGGAGGACTCATAGGTCGCTATCCATGACGTGGCCGCTCGCAGTGACAGCTGAGGTGCAGCGAAGAACACAAGGAGCAACCTGAGGCGTAGTCGGGTCACTAGCAGAGAGATTAGGGCACAGGTGTTGGATCCTCTGGGTCACCGCAAGAGATGGTGCAGACCACGCCAGGGAGCGGCATCAAAGGAGCCCCCGGTGTTCACCAGAGCCTGCTGCAAGGCAGATTGGGCTTTGCTGTGGGAGACTCCAAGGTCACTACCCATGACGTGGCCTCTCACGGTAACAGCTGAGGTGCAGCGAGGTACAGAGGGAGAAACCTGAGGCGTGGTCGGGTCACTAGCAGAGAGAGCAGAGGAAGCAGCAGGCAGAGAATAGTCTGGAAACATGACAGGGATCAAAAATCGGAAAGACACTGAAGACCAGCAGGATAGGGCAAACCAAACGTAGGAATACCAATAATCTGGAAAGGAAGGTAGGGGGAGGTGTCCTAATAAAAGTGGAGGTTAAAGAGCCAGCACATGCGCCCTAGGAGAGGGGTATGTGCACCAGGCAGAAGCAGAAGAGATGGACAGAGCAGGAGCGGGGAGAGGTGAGTAGTGCATGGAGCAGCATAGCAGAACATAAGCATTCACGCTCTGGATCAGGGGCCGCAGCGCACATCGTGACAGCTAGGATATGCTATCACTGTCTGATAGGTGTGGGTCCTACCCAGGGCTGGGACAATGTATTCTGGTGCCCTAGGCAAACAAGGCATAAAGTGATCCCCAAATGGAAAATTCAGCCTACTCCATGCTTCCTTGCACCCCCTTTTCTACCTGGGACGAAGTGGCGCCCTAGGCGGTTGCCTACTTTCGCCTACCCATCGTCCCGGCCATGGTCCCACCTCCATGGGCTGCACCTATTTCCTAAATAAGCCCCAAAACCTCTCTGTTCTGAACTGTGAGATGGTCAGGTCTCTTCCATAGACATGAATGGCAGTTCCAATTACTCGGCTAAACTTGGAACTCCCATTCATGTCTATGGAAGAGTCATGAACACCTCTCAGTTCAGAACAGAGAGTTTTTGGAGCGTGTTTAGGGAGAGGGACCTCCACCTATCAGACAATGATGGCATATTCCAGCGATATCTCATTAATGTCTGTAGTGAGACAACCCCTTTAAGAGATTTTTTCCTCCATGATTCATGAAATGTCGGTGATTCCTGAGATGTACTGACGTCCTTGAAGCTGGAAGAGCAAGTACTTATTAAATGAGTCTCTCCAGTGGCGGTGGCTGAACAATGTTCCACATCTCCACCCGGGATCCTTCTTTCTCCTGCCTGCTGGGGCTGTAGGTTCCTTGACTTGACCTCATGCCAGCAATTGCTATGAAGATACAAAGACCTGCACACACAGCAAAAAACAATGCCAGGACGGCAGACGCCACGGCGGTAAATACTCCGGGAGGCAGGAAGTCAGAGAGCTGAAAACAGGACATATAACATTAATAAATCAGATTATGCTGATAGAAAACAGCTAAAACATAATAAAAATAATGGAAATATTGTACAAAAACTGATTTTACAGCTCGACTTCTCTGTATGTCACCAAAGCAGAGAACAAGCTCTCCCCCACGTTACTGATTATTCTAGGCCTTTATCACCTTGATGCCTGAGCAGTATCTGGTCATTTATACTGATAAACCTCTCGTTCAGACCTGGTGTAAATCAAGCTGTTGTTTCCACTTTGTGGTTCTAGTGATGTCTCTTTTGCATCTAAATTATGTTTTCAAGTGAGTTAGGAAACCTATGTAGTTTATGAATTATACTCATCACACTCAATTCATTTCAGACATATGTATTTAAAGGGGTATTCCCACCTTACTAATTAGCTATAGACACGTAGGCAAAGGTAAATTAAGATTATTACCAAATACATTGCTGTTCAGATTTTGCTATACATCAAAGATAAAGCAGTTTTTCTCTCCTGCTTGTTTACAGAAATAGGATATTGACTATCTCCCTCTGCTCTAGCAGTGGCCAGGCTGGAGATGTCACTGCCGGCTGTGTCTTATCAGAGGGAAGCTTGCTGAGAGAAACTTCAAGAGCTGTGCTGCCAGGACTGCAAAGTGGCCCTTATCTTTGTATGTAAATATATAGATAAGTGTGAATGTCAAAGAATCACTCTGCTCATCTTAGCAACTTGCTCTCAAGACAAATACAGCTCATTTATAGGAAGGCATCCTGCTTGCACAGCTTCATTTTTTTTAAACCGCTGCATTGCCAATGGCTCTCTAACAGTATCAGCTAAGAATAGCAGAGCTGAAATGTGAGTCACGCTCTGGGAAACTGCCAGATGGTGAGATCCTTTAAGTACTTGGTCAATTATTTGGTCCTTCTTGCTCACCAGCTGTACTCAATGATGTGACACCCATGTGTTCACGGAAACCAGTCACCGGAGGATCGGACAATGAGGGAGTAAACACACTAGGCAGGCACACAACCGGTGAGGGATATTAATGTTTTTTCCCCCTTGCAGTCATGCTGTTTTTCACTTTAAATCCCAGAAAATTCCAAAACTTTTTTGTGGACATGTTATGCTCAACACCGACCAACTGTGCTGTCCCTATGCATATAGTCTCCAAAAAAAAAGGAATCTCACAAGAGAATAGAGAGAGTGACTTCTGATCACTATATTTACTATTTTGCCATAGGCAAACTTAAACTCTATCAGTTCTCTATCTATAAATCACTAACACGTAACTTTTATTATGTATAACTCTTAACCTCTATACACACTATTTAAAAACCTGGGGCGACATGTATGAATTCGACTGCGTACTTTTTTTAACTTGGCGCCGGCACTCCAGTTCTAAATAGATGTAGAAGAGTGTAGAATACGATTTTTGGCGCATTACATAGAGCTTAATGCGCCAAACTTTGTATGGGCATAGAGTGTAATGCGCCAAACTTGGCACATTAAGTTCTATGTAATGCGCCAAAAATCTGTCGTATTCTACACTCTCAGAATCTCAGAATCTGAGCATTGAAACATTAAGAGGGTGACATATATGGATTCGAATGCGTACTTTTTTTTTACTTGGCGCCGACACCACAGTTCTAGATAGATATAGAAGAGTGTAGAATACGACAGATTTTTGGCGCATTACATAGACCTTAGTGCGCCAAGTTTGGCACATTACACTCTATGCCCATACAAAGTTTAGCGCATTAAGCTCTATGTAATGCGCCAAAAATCTGGAGTGTCGGCGCCAAGTAAAAAAAATCTAATTCATACATGTCACCCCTGATTTCTAACCTCACCATTTAACCTTTTCTACTTCTGAAGGAAGGAATAGCTCCTTTTCCATTATCAAATCTGTTGGTAGGTGGGGTTCCACCAGACTTGATAGTGGAAAAGGAGCTATTCCTTCCTTCAGAAGTAGAAAGGGTTAAATGGTGAGGTTAGAAATCAGGTTTTTAAATAGTGTGTATAGAGGTTAAGTGTTATACATAATAAAAGTTACGTTTTAGTGTTTTATAGATAGAGAACTGATAGAGTTTAAGTTTGCCTATGGCAAAATAGTAAATATAGTCCCTATGCATAGTCACATATTTGTTGCTGTATTAAAATAGTGGGATAAGATGATGGCTTTATAAACAAAGTCTACCCCATTGTTCTCAGTGTATTATATCACATACATATTGTATCTATTTCTGTACAAAAAAAAATTAAATGTCAAAGGCCCATCAAGGCCACAAGCAAATGCGCATTGGGTGTTGGTGGGTAAGCAGTGGTATAGGAAGGGAGGGTGGTCTGCCCTTGGCAACATGTTTTGTGCGCCACGTCCTGGATGGCATGACTTATCAGGAATAGCACGCCAGAGCTTAGTGCCCACTGCTCACATCTAGCCTTCACCTACGACCCTTGCCCTGCCCAGCGGAGATCGCTCCCAGTTCTTACCTCTCTCTCCACAGTAAGTTAATTTGTGCATCATTGTTCCTATATACAAACCCTATGAGGTCACAATTTATAGGATATATGTACATATATATATATATATATATATATACACACACATAATATAATATATATACATATATATATTATAAATTATATATATATATATATATATATATATATATATATATATAGTGTATAATTATATATACAGGCACACATTATCTGTTTATAGCACCTACAGTTTCTTATCTTTCAGATTGGCTGGTGTAGCAGGCACGCTGGTCCTTGTAGTACAGGGCCCGGCCGAAATGTGAAACAAGAGGGAGCCCGCTGCCAGCTGCCACTGCCAGCTACCACCCACTTGTTTCCGCTGCCAGCTGCTGCCCCCTTGTTTCGCAGGATTGGTAGAAAGAACAAGGCCTATGGACTGTTCTTTATACTATATAGGATATCTAATTGTATCTGCATTCGTGTGACACACAGGTAATTGAAAAGTACAGTGGGGCAGAGAACTATCCACTGCCTGCCATGTGCCACTGCACGGATGGTGTGATGAAGTGATACCATGACGCTACCTGCGCTACTGCCTCTCCTAGGCCCCATAATTAAAGAAGGATGAGGCGTTTGTACATGGGCAGAGATGGAAAGATGATAGAAAAGTCAGGAGTCTCAGGTGTTTGTGTTATAAATTCTGCAGAGACGCATGGTGGCCGGGAGAAGCTGTCATGGTGGTCTGGACCGGATGGAGAAGAAAAGGGAAAGTGAACAACTCCTGTGAGTCACTGGATGTAACTGCATTGTAGTCACTTAAATGTCTGCAGAGTCTGTGTACAACTGATATGGAACACTAGATGGTCACTGCATGGCGGTAATATATGTCTGCAGAGCCTGTGTATACTGCTATCTATCACTATATGGTCACTTTATAGAGGCAATATACAGTCTGCAGAGCCTGTGTACACTGGTGACTACCACTATATGGTCACTGCATGGATGTAATATACAGTCTGCAGAGCCTGTGTACACTGGTATCTATCACTACATGGTCACTGTATGGAAGTAATATACAGTCTGCAGAGCCTGTGTACACTGGTGTCTACCACTATATGGTCACTGTATGGATGTAATACACAGTCTGTAGAGCCTGTGTACACTGGTGTCTAGCACTATATGGTCACTGACCTACAAAATGTACTGTATATGTATATGTACTGACCTACAAAATAAAGATTACTTGTCAATTAAACTGTACGGTGTAGATTCCAACTTCCAACAAAACCAAAAACAATGGCCTAATTGTATCTTTCTTTATTGTTCACCCCACAAACAATTTCCTTTGGGGGGGGGGGGGGTGGGGGCAGACACTTTGGCTGTATAGGACCCTGACATTTTTGATGAAGTGGTAGCTGCTGTGGAACTACATATACCAGCATACCACAATAAATATCCTTAAAGTCTTGAAGTGGCCTCAGGCTGCTGCTGTGGAGCTACAAGTACCAGCACACCAAACAAGTCAATCTGAAAGATAAGGCACTGTAGGTGCCATAAACCAGATAAAGTGTGACTATGTATATAATATATACACCCTATATATTATATATGAACACTAAATAAGTATATACCCTATAATAGAATGAGGTCACAAACCATAGGCCTTATTCATATAAGCACAATTCATGACATCTACAGTGCCTTATTTTGAAGAATGGCTAATGGGATGGCTGGGGCTTGTAGTTACACTAGACATCCTAAAAAAAGAAAAAGGAAATAAAAAATGCTTAAACAAATAAAAAAATTTTTTTTAAAAAAACCCTGATTCTCTAAGGGCCAGTTCACACGGCTTATTCAAGCCGTAATTGCGGGACGGATTTCGGCAACAATTGCGGCTTGAATAAGGGCGGTGCGGGTGCGGGGCGGGGGCGCTGCCCGCCGGCCCCATAGACTTTCATTATCCACAGCGTGTATCCTGCCAGGATAATGAACATGTCACTTTCTCCCCGCTCGGCGAATCCATAGTTCTCTATGAGAACTGTGGATTACCGTAATGGCTGGGACGGATTCCAGCCGTATTACAGCGCAGAACGGCGTGCAATACGGCTCAAATCCATCCCTGCAATAAGCCGTGTGAACGGCCCTTAAAAAAAAAAACACTTTATTAAAAATAAAAAGGACACAACCTAGCTAAGGCCGTGTCCACAACAATCCGATCTATAAAATGATGTTATTTCATCCCTATTGTATATGATTCTGTTTGCGCTTGTACTTTACCTTTTTGTATTGTATACTATGTGCTTGCGATCCCCTCTGGTGGGCACACGTGGTGCACACTTTACATTATCACTTTTCTTGAGCGGTGTGTTCGGCTCCTGCCCACCTGACCTTTGTACAATATGTATTGATTTGCACATATTTGCCGTCATTACTTTTGCGTCTTTCTAGGCCCTGCTCACCCACCTTCTCCGGATCTGGTGCCTGCGTTCTGGTCTTTTATTCGTTTCTAATGAATCAATAAATATAGATTATTATTATTTCCTTATTTCTTTATTTGCCCTTTTATGTATCTCTTGTAGGTCATCTATGTTTGTTATGCTTGAGGAAAATGTACTGAGCTGATATATTTTTGAAGACTGATAGGCATAGTTGACAACTTTTGAAAGTGGAAAAGCAGGAGATCGAAGAGGGCGGCGCGCTACGTGCGCCACGGCAAAAAAGTTGCATGGACACGCCCATCTTGTTGGTGTGCCACGCCCCTTCAAAAGCCACACTCCACTCCGCCTAACTGCATAACGGCTTTGGAAGAAAGCCAGGTAGATGCCCTTATAGCCAGGTAGTTAGCCCCCCATAACCAGGTAGTGCCCCTTACAGGCAGTTAGATGCCCTCTTGTAGCCAAGTAGATGCCCCCTTGTAGCCAGGTAGATGCCCCCTCTGTAGCCAGGTAGATGCCCCCCTTTGTTAGCCAGGTATTGTCCCCCTTTGTTAGCCAGGTAGATGTCCCCCTTTGTTAGCCAGGTAGTGCCCTCTTTGTTAGCCAGGTAGTGCCCCCTTTGTTAGCCAGGTAGAGCCCCCCTATAGCTAATAAAAATTTAAATAATAAATTCCCTTACCTCACCGGGCTCCTGCAGCACGTCCGAGGCTGCCGACTGAGTACTCTCAGCGTCGCAGGGGATGTGAGTGCAGCCGCGCGTCACTTCCCCTGCGACGCTGATCTGTATGTACGGTGCACACCGGCGCTGTACATACAGGTGGAGGAGGAGGAGGGGAACGATCCCTCCTGCCTTCTCCCTGCACAGTGAGACTCCGGGCGGGTGAAGCGGCCGCTGCGGCCGCTTCACCCACCTGTAGGAGCGGCCCGGCGGCGCCAGAGTAGCGCACCAGTGGCGGGAGTTTCGCCAACTCTGCCGGGAGGGGGGACACCCCAAATAGCGGGACCCCCCCGCCAAAAGCGGAAGAGTTGGCATGTATGCTGATAGGTCTCTTTTTCCAATGGGACATTATTTATTAAAAATCACAGACACTGGCCATACTTACGCTCAAAAGGGCTTTGGGGAAAGGGGCTATCTCCGTCGGAGGGAAGAAGGCCCCCTGCTACTGGGGGGGAGATGTAACAGGGTTTCGATAAATAAAGAGCAATTGCCCCCACTCCCAAAAATACTAGGGCCAACTGTGTAACCAGGGGGTTTAAATTGAGAAGCCAAGGGGCCCCAAAGCAAAACTTTTGGGTGGTTTCCCCCAAACCCCCCCTTCCCCCCCGCCCCCCTCCCTGACCAAAGACCCCTGTACCAGGCATCGTTATTAAAGTAGATAATACGAGGGGGGAAAAAACCTTTATCATAGATAACCCCCCCAAATTTTTCCCCCCTACGCACCAATCAAAAACCCCCTATAACCAAAACCCAAAAATTTCAAAAAAACCCCACTTAAATATGGACCCCGATTATACCAACCCGAACACGCCACAAATTTCCAAACCCCCTGTGGGGCTGAATTAAAAAACCCTACACAAATTAAAAAGATCATACACAAAGGGCGAATATACCGCCAATTTTTGACCAATTGTTTTAAATCCAGGTACCCCGGGGCCCCCGCAGATGTATATAAAACCCCCATACAAAAGGGCCATATATTTGGGAGATATCCGTGTTCCGACTATGTGATTAAATGTAGTTTTCATCTTGTCAATCACAGGTTTACGTTTTTCGACGAGGGCGATTTACTTTCCCCTTTGTTCTCATCCCGGGCCCGTCGGCCCCTGATGCGTCCCCCCGAACCCCCTTGTCCCTGCAAAATTTAGACCAAAAATCTTTGAAACCTGACTTTTTCCCCGCACCTGCCCAAGGCTAAAATGGGGCCCTTTTTGGGAGGCAGGGCTTAGGGGACTAAAGGGAGTCATAAAAGGTTTAAAAGGGGGTTTGGGGGGCTTTTGGGGGCCTTTTTGGTAGGGGTTTTTGGTTCTAAAGGGGGGCCAAAAATTTTGGGAACAGGGAGGGTTCGGGGGGGTATATTGGTAGGCAAGCTTAGGGGGAAAATAGGAGACAGGCTTCCGGTAGCATAGGGAATTTAGGCAGGCTGGGGGGGGGGTCTCTGGTTGGCCTTTGGGAAAGGGTTTAGGGAAGCTGGGGGGGGCTATCTAGGCAAGCTGGGAGGGCTTAAACGAGCGAGCTGGGGGGGTTTTAAAAACAACTGGGGGGTTAAAGGCATGCTTGAGGGTAAAATAGGCAGGTTAGGGGGAAAAATTTGGGGAGGCTTGGGGGTGACGGGAGGCTTGGGGGGGTCCCGGCAGGGGTTTGGGGGGGTTTTACAGGCAGGCTTAAAAGGGGTTTTAAAAAGGGGGGGCCCTTTTGGGGTATTCAAAGGGAGGCTTAGGGGGGTAAAGGGGGGCCCCCGGGGGTTTTTACAGGGAGGGGTTAAAGGGGGTTTTTTAGGGAAAGGCCTTTGGGGGGATACCCGGGGGTTTTGGGGGATACAGGCAGGCCTTTGGGGGTATACAGGGAGGCTTAGGGGGGTGTAAGGAGGCCTTTTTGGGGTGTATAAAGGGAGGCTTGGGGGGTGTATAGGCAAGGGTGGGGGCTGTATTTGGGGCTTAGGGGGGTTTTAAAAAGGGAGGCTTAGGGGGGTTTTACAAAAGGGTTAGGGGGGGATAAAAGGGAGGGTTAAGGGGGTATAGGGAGGCTTAGGGGGTAAAACAGGGGGGGCTTTTGGGGGGGGTTTTAGGCATGCTTAGGGGGTTTTATAGGCCCCCTTAGGGGGTTTTGGCAGGGGTGGGGGCTGAAAAGGCAGGCTGGGGGCTGTAATTTGGGAGGCATTAGGGGGTGTATAGGGGGCTTGGGGTTTTACAGGAGGCTTTTGGGGGGTATAAAGGGGGTTTGGGGGGATACAGGGTAGCTTAGGGGGGGTATAGGGAGACTTTTGGGGGGATACAGGCAAGGGTTTTGGGGGGGTTTGAGGCCCGGCTTTGGGGGGGGTTTTCAGGCAGGGGTTGGGGGCTGTAAAGGGAAGGTTAGGGGGTGTATAAAGGCCCGGGTTAGGGGGTGTATAGGCAGGCTGGGGGGTGGTTTTGGCAGGCTTAGGGGGGGGTATAGGGGGGGTGTGGGGGGAAAAAAGGCCGGGTTAGGGGATATACACGGCTTAGTGGGTGTTAGGGGGAAATTAGGGGATAAGGCAGGGTTAGGGGTTTTTGGGGCTTAGGGGGTTAAAACAGGCCGGCCCAAAGGGGGGGGTTTAAGGCAGGCTTAGGGGCTGTATAGGGAGGCTTAGGGGGTTTTATATGGGAGGGGTTAGGGGGTTGGAAAAGGCGGCTTAAAAGGGTGTAAAATGCGGCTGGGGGCTGTATTTGGCAGGCTTTGGGGGTTTTAAAGGGTGGGTTTGGGGGTTAAAATAGGCAGGGTGAGGGGGTGTATTGGGGGGCTTAGGGGCTGTATAGGGAGGCTTAGGGGGGTTTAAGGAGGCTTAGGGGGGAACATGCAGGGGTTTTGGGGATTTACAGGCGGCTTAAGGGGGGGTAAAAGGCAGGCTTAGGGGGTGTATTTGGCAGGCTTAAAAGGGGTGTATAAAGGGAGGGTTAGGGGCGGGATAGGCAGGGGGGGGGGCTTATTTGGGAGGGGTTAAAGGGGGTGTAAAAGGGGGGGGTTAGGGGGGGATACAGGAGGTTAGGGGATATACAGGGAGGCTTAAAGGGGTAAAACAAGGGGGGGCCCTTTGGGGGGATAAAAGGCAGGCCCTTTTGGGGGGGCATTGGGAGGTTAGGGGGGTTTCAGGCAGGGGTTAGGGGGTTTATAGGGGGGGCTTAGGGGGATACAGGGGCTTAGGTGGTGTTTAGGGAACTTTTGGGGGTTACCGGCAGGCTTAAAGGGGGTGAAAAGGGGGCTTAGGGGAAAAACAGGCAGGTTAGGGGGTGTATAGGGGGGCGTAGGGGTATAAAAGGGAGGCTAGGAGGTGTATAGGCTGCTTAGGGGGTATACAGGGGAGGTTAGGGGGGGTATAGGCAGGCCTTTTTGGGGGGTGTTTTAGGAAGGTTGGGGGGTGTATTTGGCAGGTTTTGGGGGGGTATAGGGGGGCTTAGGGGGGGGTACAGGCAGGCTTAGGGGGTGTAAGGCAGGGTTAGGGGGTTTAAAGGAGGCTTAGGGGGGGATAAAGGGATTAGGGGGGGGCAAAAGGGAGGCTTTGGGGGGAACAGGGGGGCTTTTGGGGTGTTATAGGGAGACTTTAAAGGGGGAAAAACAGGGGCTTTTGGGGGGGTATAGGGAGGCTTAGGGGTTACAGGCAGGCTTTTGGGGGTTTTTAAGGGAGGCTTAGGGGTTTTTAAAAAGGGAGGCTTAGGGGGGTTTTTATAGGGGAAGCTTAAGGGGGGTACAGGGGAGGCTTAAAAGGGTGTTATAGGCAGGGTTTGGGGGTGTTAAAGGGAGGCGGGGGGGTGTATAGGCAGGCCCTTTGGGGGGGTTATAGGGAGGCTTTGGGGGGATACAGAGGCCTTTTGGGGGGGTATAGGCAAACTTTGGGGGTGTATAAGGCAGGTTAGGGGGGAAACAGGCAGGGGTTAGGGGCTGGATTTGGCAGGCTTAGGGGGTGTTAAAAGGCAGGGTTAGGGGGGGGTAAAGGCAGGCTTTAAGGGGGGGTAAAAAGGCAGGCTTAGGGGAAAACAGGGAGGCTTTGGGATGTATAGGGAGGGCTTTGGGGGGTGTATAGGCAGGCTTAGGGGTTTTTTTAGCAGGCTTAGGGGGGGGGATAGGCCCGGGCCCAAAGGGGGGGTATGGCAGGGCTTAGGGGGGTATAGGCACTTTTGGGGGTGTATAGGCAGGGTAAGGGGGTGTTTAGGCAGGGTAAGGGGGGGAAATAGGCAGGGGTTAGGGGCTGTATAGGCAGGCTTAGGGGTGTTTTAGGCCCGGCTGGGGGTGTATAGGCAGGCTGGGGCCTGTTTTTAGGCCCGGGCTGGGGGGGTATAGGCCGGCTGGGGGGGTATGGCAGCTTGGGGGGGTATAGGTAAAGGGTTTGGGGGATTTAGGCAGGCTTTTTGGGGTTATTTGGCAGGGTTTGGGAGGAAACCCCGGCAGGTTAGGGGGGTTTTAAAGGGAGGCTTAGGGGGATATAGGCCCGGGGTTTGGGGGTTTTTATAGAACTTAAGGGGGGTTTTACAGCAGGCTTTGGGGACAGGGAAAAAAAATAAAAAATTTTTCTCCCCCTCTCCACGTCCCCCGGGTTTCCCGCTCGCTCCGGTCCCCGTACTTTCCCCCGCAAACCCCCAGGCCAGGGGGGGGGGCGGCGCGGTTTATGGGCACCGTGAGGGGCCCACAGGGTTTTCCCAAAACCCCCCCAGCAGGGGAAGTAGCAGGGCGGATCGTTTTCTCCGCCTGCTTTCCTCCCGTTTTGCGCCCCCTCGAACCCCCGGGGCCCCCCCCGGGACCCCCCCGTGAAAATAGTATGGGTTTACTGCCAGCGGGCCCCCGGGGCGGGATTTAAACCCGGGGTAAACGGACGCAAATAGCAGCTGCCCCGGGGCGCCGGGCCCCCCTAGGGGGCATGGGCCCCGGGGCAAATGCTACCCCTTCCCCTTTCCCCCCGGGGTTACCCCCTGGTTGTAAATTAAAACTGCACATTGGATAAGCACCAGTTCACATCAGTTTGCAGGGGAGCCACAATATAACACAGGAGGGATTGAACAAATGCAAAAATACTGATAAACAACCACTCTCAGACCTAAATAATGTGTGATATTTTTGCAGTATGCAGTTTTGCCCTGCAATGCTGGGGAGCAGAGGGTGTCAGTATTTTGTGTTGGACACTTGAAATAGGCTGGGCCAGCCGCCTAATCAAATAGTAACTCAGTTGAAAAGAACTGGTACTTATGCAATGTGCACTGAGCTGCACCTGCTAAATTTCTCCCATGCAGCACTGGGGCTTATATTGCCTCTTCCTATGAACTGTTCTTCCTCCAGCCATGGAGCGGTGGCTATGGTCGTGTGTCTGTCTATGACCCGGTCGCCTACGCAGCACAAATGCTTCCAAGATATTTTGTTTCCATTCTGTTCTGCAGTGGTTATTTTATTTGCAGCCACTGGAGGTCAGCAACAGATACACATAGCTATTCTTATCCACAAATGTTACTGTCGACACAGTGGAGCGAGTGTTCTGGGGTTTGGCAGTATACTTGTTACTAGAGTAAAGAACTACGTTGTAGGCGATGTCTGATCCTCCATGAGCCAGAACACTTTTGCTGGGAACTAAGGCAAAACTAAATGCTATTTTGCTCCCCTGTCGGCAGGCTGCAGACCGTAACTTTCACTGACATCATAAACTCCTGCTACACCAGAGAGGATGGATCTGGAGGGAGGTCTCAACAAATGATTGACGGAGCTGCTTGCATTTGCAGTTGTGTAGTTATAAGGGGTGCAAAGGAGCAGATGCATCCGGGTCCCCTAAAGGCTCCCATGAAAAGTTGGCTGAACTGAATAATCTCAGCCAGACCAACTGACTGACTCTCCCTCCAGAGTTGATGCCGGGGGAGAGAAGAATCAGGTGTGATGAAGTTCAACAACCCATCCTTTTGTTCAGACTGCCACCAGAGGTGTCTGGCAATGGCTTACTCCTGAAAAAACATGCATGCTTGTGAGGACGAGTAGTCAGATGAACAAGCATTTGGGCGACAGCTATTAAAGGGTTTGTCTCACTACATGGAGACATTCACCTCAGTCCTGTTTTCATGGTTTCATTTTTTTAATTCAGAGACGTGTATACTGGCCTGTAGCTATAGCAACCAGTGCTGGCAGCCTATCAGAAGAAATCCAACAGGTCTGTAGCTATAGCAACCAGCGCTGGCAGCCTATCATGAGAGATTGAACAGGTCTGTATCTGTAGCTATAGAAACCAGTGCTGGCAGCCTATCATGAGAGATTGAACAGGTCTGTAGCTATAGTGACCTGAGGAGCTGATGCAGCCCATACAAGAGGGGATATCTAGGAAAAAGGCAGGACACTGTTAATGGACACATATTGCAAAGTGACTTGTTTTTGCAAGATCTTTAACTTAAAAAGCAGCGATCCTTGTGGTGAGACAACCCCTTTTTGAGAACTTATAAAATTTTCTCTGAGGCCAGCTTGTAGTTTGCTATGAGCCGTCTCTAGACATCAGGAGATGGCCACACTTGCGCTGTTCTCCCCATTCATTTTAAGGGAGTTCCAAATATAGCTAAGCGAGTATGCTTAGGTATATTGAGAACTCCCATAGACATGAATGGGGGAGAGCTGCACTAGCGTGGCCATCTCCCCATTCTCTGAAGCCGTCTCATAGCGAGCCATGAGCTGGTCCCTGTGAGGATCTTATAAGATGTAAAACCGTGGAATATAAAAGGCACAAGATGGTGGAGGGACTGAAAACAGATGTTTATGGGCCTAGGAGCTCCACATTAATTCACTGACAGATGCTACTGCTCAGAGAGGAACACCTTTCCTCCAAAACTAGGTATCCAGGCTGAAGAGCCATAAGCATCTTGTGCATTCATTGTCTTGCGACCAAACAGCAACTGTCCAGGATCTGTTGAGATTTTCCTGGATTCCTTACATTCCTTACTCTTTGTGCCCTGTTGGTCTTCTCTGATGTTAATCTCTAAAGATACGTGCACAGGAAGTGATAGCTAAATGATGCCAGTCTCTATGTAAACCACAATTGACAACTTCTGAAAGTGGCCTTCAGGTAGATGGAGAGTTTGTTTAAAGACGCCCCTTTTTAAAAAGAACCCAAACC
>JAODAL010012552.1:0-94951 GCA_025379985.1 Phyllomedusa bahiana
ATGTCCAATGAACTGTGAAACCCAATTCGGGGGCCCTTTTGGGTCCCAAGGTGGGGGGGGTATGGAAAAGCCTTCAAGGAAAACAAATTATTAAGGTTGGGTGATATTAGTCCCCAACAGGGGCGTAACTACCGTGGTAGCAGTTGTAGCAGCTGCCACGGGGCCCGTGCTCTTAGGGGGCCCGGCGCAGCTGCTATCGCATCCGTTACCCCGGTAATGGTGCTCCTGGGCCTGCCGGCAGTGAACTTAACAGTTCCCTGTGGCGGGCGCGGAGCTGCGGGGCCCGGCGCATGCTGCCTCTGTTCAGAGTCAGCGCTGCCCAGTGGTAGCAGAACGGAGCGATGCTCCACTCTGCTACTTCCCCTGCTGGCTCTCACTGATCACGTGGGCGGCGCGATTACGTCACATGAAAGCGCCGTCCACGCTGAGCACAGCAGCCGGAGCGCAGCGCATCGAGGGAGCGTGGACGGAGGTAAGTGAGTGATTTCTTATTTTATCTGCCCTGCCTGCCTGTATAGTTCCCCCTGCCTGCCTATATACCGCCCACCCTGCCTGACTATATACCGCCCACCCTGCCTGAATATATACCCCTGCCTGCCTATATACCACCCACCCTGCCTGACTATATACCCCTGCCTGCCTATATAGCCCCCCCTGTCTTACTATATACCCCTGCCTGCCTATATAGCCCACCCTGCCTGACTATATACCCCTGCCTGCCTATATAGCTGACCCTGCCTCCCTATATACCCCTGCCTGCCTATATAGCCCACCCTGCCTCTCTATATACCCCTGCCTGCCTATATAGCCCACCCTGCCTCTCTATATACCCCTGCCTGCCTATATAGCCCACCCTGCCTCCCTATATAGCCCTGCCTGCCTATATAGCCCACCCTGCCTCCCTATATACCCCTGCCTGACTACATACCCCAGCCTGCCTCCCTATATACCCCTGCCTGCCTCCCTATATACCCCTGCCTGCCTATATAGCCCACCCTGCCTCCCTATATACCCCTGCCTGCCTATATAGCCCACCCTGCCTCCCTATATACACCCTGCCTGCCTAAATAGCCCACCCTGCCTCCCTATATACCCCTGCCTGCCTATATAGCCCACCCTGCCTGACTATATACCCCTGCCTGACTATATAGCCCACCCTGCCTGACTATATAGCCCACCCTGCCTGACTATATACCCCTGCCTGCCTATATACCGCCCACCCTGCCTGACTATATACCCCTGCCTGCATATATACCGCCCACCCTGCCTGACTATATACCCCTGCCTGCCTATATACCGCCCATCCTGCCTATATACCACCCACCCTGCCTGACTATAAACCCCTGCCTGCCTATATACCGCCCACCCTGCCTGACTATATATTCCTGCCTGAATATATATCCCTGCCTGCCTATATATATAGCCCACCCTGCCAGCCATATTCCCCTGCCTGCCTATATATATCCCACCCTGCCTGACTATATACCCCTGCCTGCCTATATACTCCTGCCTGCCTATATAACCCCCCCTTAGCCTGCCTATATAGCCCCCCTAAAGCCTGCTTGTATAGACCCTATAGCCTCTCTAAAGCTTGCCTATATAGCCCCGTGAAACCTGTCTGTCTACTTATATGGGGCCCCTTTAGCTACCTAAACCCTGCCTGCCTACCTACCTATATGTCCCCTATAGCCCACCTAACCCCTGTCTACCTGTATGACTCCCTATAGCTACCTAAACCATGCCTGTCTACCTATTTAGCCCCCTATAGCTACCTAAACTCTACATGCCTACCTATATGGCCCCTATAGCCTACCTAAAGCCTGCCTATTTGGGCCCACCTATAGCCTATTTAACTACCTGTCTACCTATGTGGGCCCCACCTATAGCCTAGCTACCTGTGGTCCACCTACTGCATATCTACTTACCAGGGGCCTTAATACTGCCTACTTAGTACCAATCTACCTACCTGTAGTCTACCTACCTAATTGAGACCTGCCTGACTACTGCCTACCTACCTAGGATCTACCTACCTGGGGCCTATGTACTACCTACCTACCTACCTCAAGTCTACTAACCTACCTACCTTGGGCCTACCAACCTATATAATGAGGGTCTACCTGCTTATATGATTCGGTGCAGTACAGGCCATAGCTGTAACACAATCTCCAGGGGGTGAATCCTCTGTTCCTCACCTCCCCTCTAGGAGACTGGTCCTCTAAGCTATGGTCTGTACCCCCTCTGCCACCCCTGGGATGTTTGTACAGAGGTGGGGGGCAGAGAGTGAGGTGCTGGAAAAGTGAAGATTCTAATATATTTGTGTCCAAATTTGCAGGGATGAGTGGTGGCCAGGAGAAGTAATCATGGTGGTCTGGGCTGGATGCAGAACAAAAGACAAAGTCCACGACTCGGTAGAGAAACGTCACCAGTGAGTCACAAGATGTAACTGTACTGTAATCACTTATATGTTTGCAGAGTCTGTGTACACTGGTGTGTCTACCACTATATGGTCACTGTATGGAGGTAATATACAGTCTGCAGAGCCTGTGTACACTGGTGTCTACCACTATATGGTCACTGTATGGCAGTAATATACAGTCTGTAGAGTCTGTGTACACTGGTGTCTACCAC
The DNA here is from genome assembly GCA_025379985.1 of Phyllomedusa bahiana. Classification (NCBI taxonomy): domain Eukaryota; kingdom Metazoa; phylum Chordata; class Amphibia; order Anura; family Hylidae; genus Phyllomedusa; species Phyllomedusa bahiana. The sequence continues at coordinate 2,629 of JAODAL010012552.1, forward strand.
TATATGGTCACTGTATGGAGGTTACATACAGTTTGTAGGGCACCTGTGTACTCTAGAATATACCACAATATGGCAGTAATATTGTACTTATTCATTAATAGTATAGGGGTATTAGTCACTATGTGGTGGTAATTTGTGGTCTTGTTCTGGCAGTCTAATCCGGTCCATATGTAGTAGCGCTCTTGGTAATGTTAATAGGGGTATAGTGGGATTTGTTTGGTAGCAGTATGATGGTGATATCTATGGTGAGGTATTCACTCCTTGTATTATCTAGTAACTGCATGACTTAAGAGGTCCCGGTAAATGTTTGTGGTCGGGGAAAGCGGGGGGGGGGGGGGAGGGGAGCCCATCCAAAAGTTTGCTTTGGGGCCCAGGCTTCCCTAGTTACTCACCTGGTCCACAAGGTGCTGAAGTAAATATGGATCTCAAAGGTGCTAAAGGTACTGGATGGACTAAGGACCTGTTTTGTGTTGTGTGGACTAGCGCTAATGGTGTTATGTGCACTATGAGCCCCCAAGATGCTGGATAAACTTGTGTCCAAGAATCTGGATGGCTACTGCTAGCAGTGTAAATCACTGACAAATTCACACAGCAGCAACCAGTTCTGCTCATCATCAAGATTTAGAATTAAGTAAACCTCATGGTTGCATTGCCATGCACTCATTTGTAGCACTTAGATGTACAGGAAATGTGGCTATGAATTATTTAGAGTGATGCAGGGGATATGTGTAAAATGTTGCACTGCCAGTATAGCTATATGTGTGGGTAATGGTGTATTGCTGGAGAAAGCATCCTTCACTTTCATGATAATACAAATTTGGGAGTGGTTGAGGGTGGGTAACTACCTGCAGACGCATGAAAAGATAATCAAACCAGGCTAGCATTACCCTACTGGAGTTTTAGCACAGAACTTTAGCTGACACCTGTCTCGTCTAAAGTTTCAATGTTTCTTTAGCTTAAGTTGTGACAAGGGTTTACTGTACTCCAGTGTGAAAAGTCAACTAAAAATGCAGAATTCCCATAAATAATTCAATTCTTAACACCACCTTCCCCCCTAGGTAATGTAAAGTTAGTTTCATAAAAACTCTGGGCGACATGTCCCATTAGGGCTACACCTTTTTTTTTTGGGTGTATTTTGTGCCATAAAACTGACGCGCTATTCTCTATATAAATGAACTGTAATACACCAAAACTAGGCACATTATACGGCAAGGGGACACATTTTAATTTTGCCAAAGAAGGTGCATCAAATAGCAGCATGATATGCTATGTGCCTACGTTATGCTATGCGCCTAGATTAGGCACATCAATTATACTATGCAATGTAGAACAGACTCCAGATTTTTGACAGGTTCATTCATTCACTATACACTCACACTATACACTAATTGAAAGCACCTTAAAACTGCTGTGGCCGCGCCTCTTTTCTGATATGTCACCCTCTGTGTCTGGGTGACAGCTAATATCACTACAGCTTCCCTGGGCCTGTTACTTGCTTTCTGAGGTTTCTGAATGGCACCTCTGCCTGTTAATAGCACAAATATACAGCGCACAATTCAGTTGAGATACTATTCTAAAGCCCTGAAAAGGGAGATAACAACCTCTTGTAGGAAGGGCCGCATTTTTGACACTCGGCTTTTCTAGAAACAGATATAACTAGGAACTTAACAGACAATGGTGATCACTTACTGCACACAACATATACCACTCCCAAATCATAACCCAGTTTTTTACCTTCTTCTGGAAGCAGATCCCCAAAAAAAAGAATAATTTAAGGAGCTTTCAATTTAAAAAACAATGCCCAATGCTGTAGTCCCTTTGACTCCACGCCTTTTTTAAGATCACCTGGTTTGCACCTGACCCTGTGGGAGGGGTGGGGGAAAAATACCTCACCATCTAATTTCCACAGATAAATGTCTGCCCCTCACCTGACACTTACAATAAAGGGATCACCTTTCCCTGAGGTCTTCAAAGCTTCTGACGCCATAGACTTTCCAACACTTGGATTCCAACCTAAGTGGTCATTATTAAAAAGAACAACTATTTGGATGTTGCATAAGCTCAAAGAACCAAAGACCACCCAAAAGTTTCAGAAGAAATCTCATACTCTTCAAGGTCCTTGAGGTCTTCCCTGTTCTTCTGAAGTCAAATTCAAGTTTCCAACACATACAGCCCTATGAATATTATACATCCAACTTTTCTCCCCAGGTTCTTCCTTTCATCTGAGCTCTGAAGTAGATCTACACTGTTGGGATTTTGGATTCCAGGTTTTTATCTTTTTATGGGTCATCTTAGAGACTGCTCTTTACAATTGCTGGCAATGTTAACAATTCCTTCTCTTCCATGCGAAGACTTAGAGTAGGAGAGGAGAAGGTAATTCCTAGCACATCACTTTATGTAGGTTGCAAGTCAGTCAGCCTGTGGAGAGCGCCCAGCCTCTCCTCCCTCCTCTTAGTGCCGGCTTTCTGCTGTAACTGATATGCAAACCTAGTAGTCACTTTAGCTCCAGTCTTCTCCGTCTTCTCCCTCACAGCTCCCTTAGACACTGTTTATTTTATTTAGCTTTTTTTCACACCATAGAGTAAAAAACAGCTAATAACTTGGCATGTACATGCAATTGTTCTACATCACACCAGTACTCTACCAAGGGGTGTAAAGAGATGCAATGAATGCTCTAATTGTCCTTCTAATTAAAGAGTAATCTGCATAACTAATATGAAGGATGACAAAGTGCAGCATAAGTTGAGCAAGTGCAAAGGAACCTGGGGAACTAATACATGGTCAATCCCATTGAGTTTAATGGGTTGTCCCAGATTAGAAAAAGGGTTAACCCCTTTTTTAGTAACCCATTTGTCTGTACTTGTGTCTCGCAATGCAAGCAATCCCCATTTACTTGAGTATTGATTAATCAGTAATTAATTAATTAATAATTAGTTTGACAGGCCCCTTTACAGTTTGACAATAGTCAGCTGAGCTTATGAAAAAATCCTAACCCTATTGTCACGGCACACGTTTCTGAAGTCGAGCAGCGAGGCGCTGCAGGGGTTATTCCCTCTGGCCAGTCGACACACCCAGGGAGAGGCCCGGCTGATGAACCTAGAAGGGAGAGCTTGGCTGCTAATCAGGTCAGAGGGTGTGTTGCACTGGCCAATAGTAGGGCCCGGAGGCCGCACCAATTGGCTGCTGGGGCGGGGTCCGGGCACCTCATTTAAACCTGCTCACTCTTGTCTGTAGTTGCCTGAGAAAGGTTATCCCTAGCTTTTTCCCAGTTTCCTTGTTGCTGGTTTACTCCTGTTCACCTGACCTCGGCTTGCTCCTCGACTTCGTTTCTGGCTTCTGATTTTGTACCACATTACCTCCTGTGTTTGACCCTTGGCTTGCTTCCTGTTATTCTTTTGGTTCTCGATTTGTGGCTTTGGCGTACCCGCACCATTACCGACCCGGACTGTCTGACACTGCATTTCCCTGACGGCCCTGCAGGTAGCAGTGTAGGGCTTGTCGCCAAGTTGGGGTCTGCCACTTAGAGCAGCATGCCAAGTAGGCAGGGACAGTGGGCTGGGTGGCAGTCAGGGCCCACTGCACCTCCTCTGACATGACACCTATCATGTGATCTTCCAGTTCTATGAGCACTACCAGAAAAGTGTCATTTCTGGTCAGATATCACTTCTGTTCCAACATCACTTCCAGTCAACATAACATAGGGGTTAGGGGGTTGACTTTGACCCCTATGTTACTTTAGTCAGAAGTGACATTTATCTAAAAGTGTTCCACAACTGTAAGTTTACACATTAAAGCATTTAAAAAAAAAAAAAACCTGTAACCCAAACATGGTTAGGGTTGATTTTTTTTTTTTTGCAAACCTGAAACGAATTGCTGAGATTGGGACAAATTTGACATAAACCCTAAGACGAAGCACAACACTAGCTGTAATTCTTGACACAGTCCATGGACAAAAGCTGTTTGGAGCTGTTTCTGAGAAAAAAGGCAGACCCTCTTTTCTGATTCTGATCAGTTTAAGTAATTTATTATTTTAAGAGGCTCCTTTAAGTTAGGCAAAAACTACACAGAAATTAAGAACTTGCAACATTTTCTAATCACATTATCTCTTTAAAATCTTCCTGCCAATGAGCAGAGCTAAAACAAGTCACATGACACACTGTTATGTACCTACATGACACCTGTTATTTCTAAAGAGTCAGTGGTAGGGTTCCCATCTTCTTGCTAACTGATTGGCAATTAGGGGAGCCTCTTAGTGTTACAAATGTTTCCTGTTGGCTGAGCTTTGTGTAGAATTGTCAAGTTTAGACTGGTTAAAAGATTTGTCTAGATTTAGATAATAAGGCAGATTTATAAATAATGTATAACTCTTAGACAGTGTAAAGTTGGGCTAAACAGTCTTGCACTGCGCCACATTTATATAAGTAAGTATATGGTGCAGGTTAGAAGTATCTAGTCTAACTTTACACTTTTTTAAGTTGGCTTACTTTATGCCACTAACTGCACCAAAATATTGGCACACAGCATTGATTGTTAGATCACAGCCTGTTTTCACAAAACTACACCCTTTTATCGAGGCCAAGCCCCTTTTATCAGATGAGGCACAAAACCATCTAGAAACTGCCTAAAAACACGATCATCAATGTGGTGTGCTGCATGTATAACATTATTTTTGGTGCAAATTGTGCCAGAATTCTGGTGACAAATCTGTCCCAATATCTTTTGCATTAGCATGCACCCCCTTATATAGGCAAACACATAGGTGGAGGCTTAATAAAACAATATTAAATTACAGTGGTGTATGTAGACTAGTGAGGACCCCTTAGCCAAGGTTAGCACAGTGCCAGCTTTTGCCACCCAAGACAGAAGAGATTGATGTTTGCTTTCTCTACCACACCCTTTCCAAGAACAGTGTGCCTATTCCCAAGCCCTAGGTTTCCTAATAATACAGTTCCTCTGGAAAGGACAATCATGCACAGGATTTTACCACCCAACAACAAAGGACATAGAACCAACCAGCACTGGGCTCCATTTCTCCAAAGACAGCCATACCAGTTACACAGTTTCCTTCTATTCTATGTCCACCCTTACACATTCCTTAATATCCACATATCACTCAATTGTTTGCAATGGACCGGGTTATGGCAGGGGAAACAAGTTTCTTGCCTCTGTCCTAGCACTGTCAATGCTCACAATGCAATTCTCTAAAAGTAATTTAAGTAGCCATATAGGATATAGGCAGCTTGTAATGAAATGACTTATTTTTATTTTCCTCCTAAAAGCAAAATTAAGCTACTCTGTCCATGGTTCTCATAATAAATTTTGTACCATTTTTCTGACCTGCAGTTTGTGTAAGTCCTTTACCTGGCTCCTGGTGCTTCTGAATCTCAAACTAATTTGCCAAAGTACTTCTCCTGCATATGATGATGTTTCCAATCTACTCCTACCTTCTCTCAGTTTTAGAGATAGCAGCAGGGAAGGAGTGAAGACGTACATGATAGAGAAGAGCATAGGAAAGGGGGAGAGCATCCAAGGAGGGCAGCTCACATAGACTGTAGATAAGGAGGAAAGCACACACAAGACAGTTTTCAGGGAAGAATAACTTAGATTGTGTACAATTATTTAAAAAAAAACAAAAAAAAAAACAGAAAACCCACTACAACCTCTAGACTTCTAAACAGACAGACATCAGATCCAGCTTGTATTACTGGAAGTACACACTTACATGAGAAAATCTGAGACTAGAAGCAAACTGAAACCACTAAAATATGTCACAATTACTTTTCCACATCAAAGGTGGCTATTGCCTCTGAAAGGCTTTAACTATACATGAAGGCTACAGGGGCCACCTAGAATGTGGGTCTATAGGATGGACAGGACATGACGCTGAATGAGCAGTGGATACGCCTGTCAGACACAAGCAACAGAAATAAAGTAACTAACTGCTGGACAACGCATAGATCTCTGCTTAAAGGGGTTGTCTCATAATAAGGATTGCTTTTTATGTTAAAGATCTTGCAAAAACAAGTCACTTTGCAATATGTGTCCATAAACCGTGTCCTACCTATTCTGAGATATCCCCTTTTGTATGCGCTTCATCAACTCAGGTCACTATAGCTACAGACCTGTTTGATCTCTCCTGATAGGTTGCTAGCACTGGTTGCTATAGCTACAGACCTGGCTTCTACTGCAGCCTAGTAGAAGCCAGTAAACACGCCCCTGAATTCACAATGAAAACAAGAAAACACGACTGAGGTAGGATGAATCAATGTAGTGAGACAACCCCTTTAAAGCTTATTCAATGTAAAATGAAATGTTGTACAACTTTCTAATATTTTTTATTTAATTCCCCACCATTTTCAAAAACTCTGCCTGCTTCCAGTGAATTAATGCATTCATGTTGCCACCAAGAGGCTAAAAACTTGTACAGATCTAGTGCATTTCACAGTTTTGTGTTTCTATAGGTGTCTAGACAACAATTGATAGAATAATCATAAATAATAATAATAATAATAATAATAATAATAATAAACAGCTGGTCTAGACAACAATTGATAGAATAATCGGTTTGGATTTCAAGCTGATATATGCTACACATACATTGTAGCCAACCCTCAGGATTTAGTTCACAGAATCTATAGTAGCATCTGGCATACAAAGCACATAGCTTGTGTCTCTTGGCACTAGCCATCATCACAGTGCTTTGTATATGTGTCCTACCTAAACTTACTATTGGTTTAACACGGTCATGTTTGCATATCTATGATCCCTAGTAGACTCTGAGTAGACTCATAAGGATCCTGTCTAGCTCTAAATCTGCTCCATGCAGAAGGTATACCTTTTGGCACAATACATTTGCTAACATTGTGGGCTATTTCAAGAGTACAATCCAGACCACTTTCTTCTAAGTCAGTCTGAGAACCAGTCCGCTTGTCTGTGCTATAGAAAGAAAATAGACTTGGGTTGCATACTTTATATTGAGAATTGCCTCTCAGTCACATCCAGCTACATGTTTATCAACAGATCTAAGCAAAACCCATCAGGATCAAATAACCTCATAACAAGACATTTCCTACAGCTTCTACCAGGACCGAGCTCCATATTCCCATCTGCTCCCCTCCCCATCTGAATATAGACTAATGAATTAGTTTCCTTTGTTCTCTCATTATGGGTATGTGAATAGATGAACATTATGAATGGTAGGAAAGCACAACAATATGAACCAACCTGGGGATAAACATCTACAAAGGGTTAAATAAATTAGTTCATTGAGAGGCCATTACTGTGTGAAACCACTCTAAGTGGAGCAACAAGGTTTAATGTGAAATGCGGCTGCAAACATTTCTGTGACCATAGAGATTTGCTGGAGTTGGAGCTGTGTTCCCAGATACAATCTGTCAGAAGCCCAGTAGGTATTTGCATTATGCTTTCAAGGCAAAAGCGACAGGTACAAATCAGCTGGGTATTCATTTACATTTATTTCCTGGATGTGTCTGCACTTTTACAGAAGACTATTTATTTTCTGTTTAGTCTTAGGGGAAAAATCTTAAAAAAATAAAATTTTTGCTAAATGAAATTGGGTCAGTAATGATTAGTATTAGAAGGTTACAAAAAATGACTTCAGCCCCTGCTCAAATCAAACACTCATTGTCTACTTATGATTTCTAAACAATTAACCCCCCCTATGAATCTCCACACTCAATTAATTGTGACATCTCGAGTTGGAAGGTCACTTACTCCTATACAATCAACACATTCATATTGTGCCACTGTCAAGATGTTCATGCCCTGATTTTGCTCAGGATTCTATGTTGAGGCCCCTTTAAGGCATTACCTAGGACATGTACCATCCCATCTTCAATACCTTATTCATTTGAGATGATAGCTCACGTTTCCCATAAGATTTAGATTGTGGAACTAATTACAGAAGCACAAGAATACTCTTCAGGTGCTGCTGTAATTAGTCCCATGCGTTCTCTATTCAGGCCTTTTTATGACACTGCCACTGTTACATGTAGTGCTCTCCTTACTGTCCAGTGAGTGGATAGGTCACTTTCTTCCACAAGATCAACTTACTCTACTTACGATGCTGTCATGATTTTAACAATTGGGTTTGGTAGAGGGTTTCCTTTTAAGACTATTGTATGACTGTGCAGCCCTGTACTCATTACCATATTCCTATAGGTGGACTGATCACTGTCCTCCACAAGATCAGATCACCAGTCCCCTTAGGGACTATGTGCAGCTGACGAACACTGTTTATTCCATTATATGTTTGTAGCCTATTGTTTCTTTCATCATAAATTAACTATCATCATCACATAACTTGAGAGGTCACCGTCTTCAACAAGATCAACACGCTCATCTCCTGAAGTACTTTGAACTGTTGGGATTCTACTCATTACACTCTTTGGTTGATACTTATTTGTCTTTGTTTCTCTTCTCACATCATTAAACTACCTCATATTGTAATTCATGGGGGGGTCACTGTCCCTCTGAAAGCTAGAATCCTGCTGACATTGTTCCTATTGGTTATGGGGTGTTCCCACCCATGTCACTGATAATGATATAACTTAGCAGGTCACTTCATCCTACAAAATCAGCACACTTCTCTCCTGCTGCTGTCATTGCTCGTATGATCCCATCAGCATCAGGGCTTTATCTTTGCTAGATGTTTTTAAAAATTTGTTTGACATGAGACTATCCTTGGCACATGCAGCACTGTCCTGTCTAGGGAGCTACACAGTCTCCATGCACATACTGTAGTTCTGCCATATGCATCTGGCCTAGGACCAAAAGAATATTTCATATCTCCAGAATTTCACTGTGATTTGTTAAAGGGGTTGTCTCACTACATTGATTCATCTTACCTCAGTCTTGTTATCTTGGTTTCATTTTGTTTACTGGCTTCTACTAGGCTGCAGTAGAAGCCAGGTCTGTAGCTATAGCAACCAGTGCTGGCAGCCTATCATGAGGGATTGAACAGATCTGTAGCTATAGCGACCTAAGGAGCTGATGCAGCCCATACAAGAGGGGATATCTCAGAATAGGTAGGACACTGTTTATGGACACATATTGCAAAGTGACTTATTTATGCATGATCTTTAACATTAAAAGCAATCCTTGTAGCGTGACAACCCCTTTAAGTAGCAAGGCTGTGTTCCAAATATATGCAGTAAAACAAAGAGGTAAGAGATCCTGTCCAAATGGGTAAACTGCTCTTTGGGATCTGAATGGGAAATAAAAAGATAGTGGGGTGCCCCGACTATGGAAAATTCCCCTATCGATGTCCTTTTCCCCTTGATAATACAACCCATTTAATTGCATTGCTAAACAGCATAACATTTACCTATCCAGGGCCCTCTTTAGCAATGTTCCCTGTAGCCCACAATGCCTTGGGCAGATTAGTTCTAAAATGGAATAATTAAAAAAACATGTTTTGACATTGAAAATCCTTAATGCATTTTGCCACAGGAAAAAAAAGCCACATCTTCTAGTTGTCTGCCTGGCTCAAGGAGATGTTTTATGATACGGACTTGAGGGAATGCGGGGTAGAAAAGAAAAATAGAGGCGTCCAATCCTCTATTTACCCTTTCATAGGGAAAAAGTCTCAGTTCTCTAGAAATCTGCCATCTATACCAGCAAGTTGGGGATTTGGATGGTTGACCACCTATGGGCATGGGCCCCCCTTTTTGACCCCAAATGGGAGTTAATTAAAGCATGGAGGTCTTCCTAATTGATTTAAAGGGGGTTTGTCTCACTACATTGATTTCATCTTCCCTCAGCCCCGTTCTTTTTTTTCACTTTGATCCAGGGGTGGTTTACGGGTTTTATCTGGCTCAGTAGTTTTAAACCCCGGGGGTTTTCTGTAGCAAGTGACCAGCGCATCACCCAATCATGAAAAACAGGCCCTTAGCTATAGCGACCTGAGGACTGATGACCCAATCAAGAGGGGATATCTAGGAATAGGAGGCCCTTTTAAGGGACACAATTGCAAAGTGACTTTTTTTTTGAAAGTTCTTTTACAAAAAAAGCAATCCTTTAGGAGAAAACCCCCTTTAACTTTTTGCCACAAAGTTTCTGAATATCACGGACAATAGCCCAATGATCTAAAAAACTGTTCTATAGAGAAAAAATGTTTAACTCATGCTTGCCAACTATTGAGAAGGGAAGTAGTGGGTTTTTGTTGAATAACAAAAAAGACATTTGACCCCCTCATAAAGACCCAAAATTCCCAAAAACCCAAAGCAATATAGACTCGATCTCAAAAAAAAACGACCCCGACCCTACTATAACTACAGATCCCAGACCAGATTACCTTCATACAGACCCCAGACTCCCTAAACATATAGAGACCCTCAGATCCTCTAAATAAGTTCTGAGTGCAGGCTACATCCCTAAAATAAATACAGACCAAAGACCAAACTCCCTTTATATAAACCTAAGACCAGATGTCGTAGAAATATAGAAAACCCCAGAGTAAACCCCCCTACCCAAAAAAAGCCCCATTTGGGGGCCCCCAAAGACAGACCCCAAAACAAATACAGATTTCCTAAGACATAGTAAATACTCTCCCAGACTCGATATGTCAATACAGACTTCAGACTCCTTGGGGGCTTGTTCCAACGGGTTTTAACCCCGTTTTACATCCGTTTTTTTAGATCCCTGAGGGACCGCAGAATTGCTTCATTTCTTTCAAGACGGATTTGGCTCCTATGGAAACATGCAGCCCCCGATCTCTCAGGAACGCCGCTGCGTGTTCCTCATAGCCCTCAGGAAAACCACTGCTAATTGTTTTTCCTTCTGGGTCCATTTCGGGTCCCAAGAGGGATCTAAAAAGCGGATGTAACACGGAGTGAAAATACAGTGTGAACAAGCCTTTAAACATAAAGAGACCCTCACAGGCTCTGTAAATAAATACAGCCAGATTGCAAAAATAAACACAGACCAAAGATCAAACTTCCTTTATACAAAACCAATAGAAATATACAGAACCCAAACTAGACCGCCTACTTAAATATAGCCCCCCTCAGACCTCAGAAGTGCAGACCCACAAAATAAATACTGATTCCCTAAGACATAATAAAGATTCATCCAGACCACCTACATAAATACAGACCCCAGATCCTCTCAAAAAATACCACGACCAGATCCCTGAAATAAAGAATGAAGCCCAAACTCCCTTTCTTACAAAACCCGAAAAAAAACCCTCACAAGTATAAAAGGACAGTATTTTTAACTGAAGGGGACCCCCAAACCCAAATATAGGCCACCAGAGGTACAGACCTCAAAAAAAAAAAACGTTTCCCCAAAACACAAACAAGTTTCCCCCCAACCCCAAACTAAACACACCCCCCTAGCCCCCATAAACATATGAGACCCCCCAGGCTTTTTTAAATAAATACAACCTCTAGACCCCCTAAATATATAGAGACCCTCTCAGGCTCTATAAATAAACACAGAACCTAGGCCCCCTAAGTATATAGAGACCCTCACAGGCTGTGTAAATAAATACAACCTCGCCCCCCCAAAAAATTAAAGAGCCCCTCCCGGTTTCTATAATAAACCAGAAACCTGACCCCCCTAAGTAATAAAACCCTCACGGCGTGTAAATAATACAGCCCCTAGACCCCCTAAACAGATAGACACCCTCTCAGGCTGTGTAAATAATACAGCCTCTAGACCCACTAAAGAAATACAACCCTTATTAAGACAAACCTACCATCACATCTCCATAATCCAGAAAGTGGACGAGGCCTCTCAGTATACAATCATATTATTGCACTCCTCATTAATGTTGGCTGCCACTGCAGACAAACTCTTACCAAATTAACAAATCAGCAATGCATTGTGGAAGGTGTTTTTTTTTCCTTTTTACTTCATGCGTGTAGTAGGATGAAGTGACCTGCCAAGTGAGATCGTTATCCATGAAGTTGGTGGTAATAGAACGCCCCATCACCCAAGGGGGAACAATGCCAGGCCCAAATTTTTCTTTAGGGGAAAATAACCCTAGAGGGGATAAATTAGGGTGTTCATGGTGTGGAAGGGAACGAAAACAAATAACAATACGTGCCCCCCAAAACAATAAATTTTTGTTTCGGGGGGAAATCATTGTAAATTTTTAAACTAAAAAACTTGTGGTAATTGGCTCTGAGGTCCCAAAATGTCCCCCAACATAATGCAAAATGGAGATGAAAGAAAGTTTAAAAGATAAATAAACCATATTAAAGAGGCCAATTTTGTAACAAAAAGGGCCCGGCTGGAAGCTAAAATTTTCTTCTATTTTGGGAAAAAGAAGCTTCTTAGGGTCATGTACTAAAAAACACAATTACCAAAAAGGGAAAACGGGGCCCCCCCTGGTGCCCAAAGGAGCCGTCTCCGGGCCATTAAAGAGCAACGACCATGATGCCGCAATGTACTGTATGGAGGGGACTACTAAAAACCGCCAAACACGCATGGCCCCACTGATACAGAAAGGGTTTTTACAAGTAAAATTTTCATGGTAATTGACTGGATCAGTGTCTGATACATTGCATGTTGAAAACATTGTTTCTTGTATCCATTATAACTTGAGAGAGCACTGTAGTTGGTGTAAAACAGATAGACAAGTCTAAAGATTATAATTATTAATTTTAAGGCATCATTAATTCCAGGGTGCAGTACATTCGAAGTGGGGTTACATAGTTTGTAAGACCGAAAAAAGACTGACGTCGACCCAGTTCAGCCTATTGTGCTATAGTATTTATCCAGAAGGGCAAAAAACCCCAGGGGTAAAAGCAATTGTCCTCTTTTTGGGAAAAAATTTCCCCTTCCTGACCCCCTGGAATCAGAAAAAATCCCTTTATCAGCGCCCCCTTCCCCCCGAAACCTAGTCCACTTAAAGACCCAAAAAAGTACAATATCAACCCTAAATGAAGAACAACTGGTGCAGGGGGAGAGAGGACCCTGTCCGCAAAGGCTTATAATGTACAAGATGCGCCAAAGTTATCAAACTGCAGAGCCACTGAGATCAATTCTGCGCTTCTTATGCTAAGTTGTAGCTAGCGGTAGTAAGCGCACCCTATTGTTTTCTCAACATCAAACCTTGGTACTTTGGCAATCAATATATGCAATTACAGCAGGGTAAAGACCCGCTGGGGGCAGCAGAGTCACAGCCAGCAGAAATCTGCACGAAGCTCTGGTTGTAATGGGGCAAACAAGGGTTTAAATCATAAACGGACACAGCTTTTTATTTTCTATGTATAATTGCACCAAGTCTAATTATAAAGCAAAACTTGTGCTGACATTTAACCTTCAACCTCTGGTTCCTTTGTGCGAGGGGCTTTTACATGTCAATAAGGGGCAGATGCCCTCTGGAAGCCCGGGCTGAGCGGCCGTGGTGAATACACCAAAAGGGGGACGGTTAAATAAGGACCCGCGCTAGAAAATATTTTTTTCCATTGCATTTCCATGAATAGTCTGAATGGTCCCTAATGTGATAAAGACTCCTCGGCAATAACTGAGCAATAAGCATCTGGATCCTCGAGGAAAACATTTTACCCGGGAAGTCATGTTATTTTCCAAAAAAGGGGAAACTGGGCACAAAATGGCTGCTGTAGGCAACAGTGATTGGTGAATGACATACTACAAGGAAGTGGGGTAACCTCCAGCCACCTATCAAATCCATTTTCACATTAGCCTATGGCATAATTTATACCAGAGACTTTCCACCTTGCGATACCCCCAGATTTCTACCACAGATTGTCTTCCACGGTGGATGTGGATTAGCCCCAAGCAGTGAGACCAATCCATGTCCTTTCTACCAAATGTAGCTTCTAGTGTGGAATCCACATGAAAACCACATCTATAGTGGAGAAATTCCCCTTGTGAAAAAGCCTAGACTAGCTCATACCCGTCATATGGTTGGGAGCAGGTTGCCCTCTAAAATCTCTGAATTACTGCAACATGACTGCAGTGTTTTTCTATAGAAAATGTTCGGACCTAGTCAACATCTGCCTTCATGGTAATGGTAATCCTACAGCTTTACCACACATGTCAACAAAGGTCACTTAGTATTCCCAGCCTGAATCTATGGGTATCATTTCCCCCAGTTTTTACATCTCCCAGCAAATTTTATGTTTTTATGATTTCTGCTCGTCAGAGACCCTATTTTTTCCCTCCAGAAAATACTACCCTCCTGATCAGACCTGTTTTTGGCCATGTTTTACACAGCTTAGTGAACAAGGTTTGACGAGGTTTTTGGAGTGTTTCTCCGCTCAAAAACCTCACCCAAAACCCCGCCCCGAAACACCTTCTTCAAAGGGGAAAAGGGTTTAAGAGGCATTTCTCAGGGTTTTTTTGGATCAGGTTTTGGATCAGGTTTTCGATGAGGTTTTCACTCATACAAAAACCGCGCCTAAAATCGCGCCCAAAACGTGCTAAAACCACGCCAAAAGCCACTCCTAAAACCGCGCCGAAAACGCGCTTCAAGAATTGACATGACACTTCTTTCCAAGGGACAGTGTGAAAACAAAGAGGTTTTACATAGGAACAATTAATTAACTTGGGGCGGTTTTGGGAAAAACGTTTTGGGACGAGGTTTGGGGCGAGGAAACGCTCTTAAAACCTCGTCCATAACCTCGTCCAAATAAGCCATGTGAACAAACCCTTACAGTGCATCAGAATGCTGGCTTGTAATAATACCTGGAGGTGAACAATTGTTTTCAGTTTCTGACAGCAATCAGAAACTTCTACTAAAAGTCTAGTAGAAAGTTGCAAAACTTGAATAAAATAAAATAACATTGTCCGAAATACAAGAGATCTTCAAAAAGTTTCCACACTTTGATATTAGTTTTCGGATTTGAAAACGCCTGAAAACCGATTGTCAACCTTCCCTGTAGATATCAATAGAAAATCCACCCAGTAGTCTACACTGCATGATTTTTCTACTGGGCGGTTTTTCATTTTTCAAACTCGGAACATGCACAATCTTCCACCTGGTTTTCGGCCAGTAACTGACTATTCAATGGTTAAGAGGGGCGGCCGAATCTGCAAACTGTGGACAGAACCGTCCCCCAAAACCATTCAAAAGACGATAAAATACCATCTCGCTTCTTAAACAAAATCCGACCGGCATTTTGCAACTGCCATGTGGCCGTACCCTAATTGGTCATTCTGGATGTCAAATTGTAGTCTGTCTGGCAAGGGGCGGCAGACCCCTGCCTTTTATATCACTATGGTGAAGATGGCTGGAAATCTTATAATTTACAAAGGAGAACAGTATTCCATCATGTGTGCTTAATATGGGGATGAAGTTCTCTCTCATAGTCACATATCAGTGGATTAAAATGTTTGAAAATGGCTGTACTAGTGTGACAGATGCAGAGCTCTCCGGATGAACAGATACAGCCTCAATCACAAAGAATGAAGAAAGATCCCTGGAACTGAGTTGCAAAAACCAAAAAATAACAGTTGAAGAGGTTGCAGGAAAGAAGAACGTGAGTGTTAGATGTGCCTGTAATGAATAAATAAACACACCAAAATGGTATGGGAAACAAGTGTTTTTACAAGTGTCCCAAATATACACGAAAGAGCTAAAGAAACCAAAAATAGAAAATACGTGTATTTAAAACGTAGCTTTTAATTAATATTGCTAAAAGGAAACATCTCGGACAGATATATGGTCCTAACCAACAGAAAAAGAAAAACAAAGAAAATCAAGAAAGGAGTGAAGCAAGGAAATAGAGTAGGATGGAAAAACAGTGGGGGCCTTTATTCAGGGGCCACCTGGCCTATTCCCCTCCCACCCCAAAAGGGTAGTCGCCCCAAAAAGGGCGTCCCTGTCAGGAACCTGACTCTATTCTACACTCACCCTTTCAATACAAATATAGCACGTCCCACCATGTTTCGATGCCCCATTACCATCTCATCAGGGGACAGATATAGGGAGACAAAGATAGGCAAAACCTAGAAAATAGTATAGGGAGTAATAAAAAAAAGGACACAATTTTGCTTAATTTTTTTCATAGTTACTGTGTTTTTTTTAATTGTGCAATCTAGCAAAACATTCTCAAAAAATACATATGATGTTTCTTAAGTTAATAATTTTTTATAATTTATATGTTTTTCTGGTAAAAGTTTTTAAATTTTTTGGATTAAGAGTTTTCTCATCAAAGTCTGTTGTTTTGACTGTCTTATCTTGAAACAAGAATAGGCCGCTCCGGGGGGAGAGCGTTGGGATTTTCCCAGGAACTCTCTGCCTTAGTCGTAGCTTCCCCAGATGATGTTCAGGCAGCTGAGTAATAGCTCTATGGTGATGTAAGTACTTAACTTTTTTATGTTGAACTTAAACTCTGTTTGCTAAACTTTATAGAGGTGGGAAAGTAAATCAAATATTTTAAATAAACATATTTTTTTCTTTACATTTTTTTTTTTTTTATTTATAATCACCTGTAATCACCCTCTTATGACATAATCACTTTTAAAAATTTTTCACTGTTCTAAATAAATTTTTCTTCTTTAAAGATGATTTGAGACACTCCTTTAAAAAAACTTGGCAATACAGTGCCGATTTATGACAACCTTAAAGGGGTGTTCACAGCATAGACTATGATGGAATATAACTAGGATATACCATCAAAGTCTGATAGGTGTGGGTCCCACGTGTAGGACACACACTCATCTCGGAAAGAGGCCCTTGAAAGTGTCAGCTCCCTTCTGTTCTATGGGAGTTCTGAGTATAGGTGAGCAGTGTGTTCGGCTGTACTCAGGACCACCATAGAACAGAATAGAAAGTGACTCTTCATCCTGAACTGATACTTTCAGGGGCCCGTTCATGTGATCCCAGAGGTGGGACTTGCATCTGTCAGATTTTGATGGCATATGCTATTAATATGGACATATAATTCAAAGTCTATGATAAGAACGCCCTGTGGTTTTGTAACCGCAATGATTAGTGCTAAACATGTATGCAAAGGTGAATAAAGACCATCATATTGCTTTTCTTATTTTGCTTTGTTTAGGAAATTTTATCTAATGTTTGTGTACTGACCACCATAGTCGGACAGGGCAACTGGAGCAATGAGAGGAAGGAGAGGTGATGTCACTCCCTGCTAAGTGTAATCAGTAGACCAGGAGCTTGTTTACATTACTTACTGACAAGCTTTAAACCTTTAGGGCTCTGTAGCCTTCTACCCTGCTGCTTAGACTCCTCCATCACTAATTTCCCTCCAACAGTCTCAGCTAGGAATAGCAGAGCTGATATGCCAATCACTGCTGTAAAACCACCCACAAACTAGAAACTGCCTGAAGCTAGCTGTGAAGAGGAGGCTCTATGGAACAGAATGGTGGGAACACCCCTTTAAGTTTAGTAAAGAATGGGCAACTGACAGATGAGCATAAGTACGGGTGCTTAGACATTTGTTCCTAGCACTTGGCCCATTAGTAACAAAAAGGTAACAATTTTATGCAGCAGATAGTTGCTGATGATGATGAATTGTGGGTTTACCATTATGAGCCTGAAAGTAAGTAGCAGAGTATGCAATGGAAGGATCCATCATCTCCTGTATGAAAGCGATTCAAGATGCAACCGTCTGCAGGGAAGTTGACATTGACTATATTCTGGGACTCTCAGGGGCCTGTTCAGGAACGAGGAATGACTGTCACAAGTGCAACATATTGTGACATGCTTCAAAGAGAACCAGAACCCCCAATTTACTCTAAAATTAGAGGAAAACTGTCATAGGGAATTGGGCCCAAATGAAGGTGACTTTGTAGAAAAGTAATGTTACTTGTTTTTGGAATTCTTTGCTCTGTTCACACTGGTGTCATGGCTTCTGTTTCGAGTCACATCTGAGATTCACATCTGAGGGGTGCTCAGTGGGTTCCTTAAATCATATGTTTGGTCATTAAGCGTTCAGCTCAAATCTGTTTCATTTAGATAGCACCGAATACTATAAAATGTCACGGAAGCCCCTGCGACCACTGTCCCGGGTCACAGGCGCATCCGTGCCCCTGCTCCCAGCGGAGCCCAGTCCCGCACGTCGGGTTCGGGGTCCGCTCGTGTCTCGGCCCCCTCCGGCGCTCACTTACCCGGCCGCGCTCCTGCTCAGTCTGTGTCCGTTTCCCGGCGCGTGGCTCCGCCCCTAGGAGCGGGCGCGCGCCGGCAGTTTGTATTTAAAGGGACAGTGCGCCGGTAATTGGTTCATTGCCGGGCACTGCTCCTATTTAGTCCGGCCCCTTCCTGCCGGCCCTCGCCGGATCCTTAGTGTATGTTTCCTAGGAGAAAGCTGTCCAGAGAGTTCCTGTTTGCCTTAGCGTGTACCGACCTTCTGCCTACGTTTACCGACCACGAACCAGAGCCGCCTGTCCTGACCTTCTGCTTGTCTACCGTCTACAAACCCGAGCCGCCTGTCCTGACCACCTGCCTGTCCCCGACTATGAGCCTGCCTGACGTTCCTGTACCTTGCCTTGGCCGCAACCGCAGGCAAGCCCCGCCAGTGGTAGTTACCTGGTGGACTCCCACTGCAGCAAGACCATCCCGCTTTGCGGCGGGCTCTGGTGAAAACCGGGTCCCACTTAGATTCCACTCCCTGGTGTGGGCTTACGTCATCGCCTGCGGTGGTCCAATGGATCCACCTCCAGACCGTTACATAAAAAATGTATGAAACCCGAGGGAGAACCTCAGAGCCCAAAGAAATTGAGAGTGCCTTTCTCATGGATGAATGGACTCAAAGAATACCACGAAAACATTCCACAGACTGTAACGCTGCCAATCAGTGGAAGTCCGATTCTGAAACTGCCGTGAAAATTGAAGGTTTTTCTGCCAACCCAATTGTGTAAATAGTGGTGCAGTGACCATCTGTCTGTTCTGGCGCCCCATATGCAGTAGGGTTTGGAGCACTGTTGTATTGGGCACAAGTCTGGTAGTTCCTGGTTAATTTTGGTAAAGCGCTGCTCCACTGTAGCATGTCAGTCCGCCCTCACCCTCCTCTGTAGCCCACGTTCACCTCTCACATCAATGATGTGGGGTGACTTGCAATTTCCACATTGATTACTTGCAATGTTTCCATTTGTCCACTCACAATACACTTTCACCACAGCAGCACACTAACAGCTCGCAAACAGCACAGTTTCAAAAATATCACCACACTTGGCCTGAAAACCTATAATTATCGCTGTTTGCAACTCTGATAAATCACCCCTTATATCCACGACAGCAACGAGGTACATATGTGTAAACTGCCCATCACACACCTTATAGACCACACAGAGAGCTCACGACGTCAAAAGCAGGAAATGGTCATAGTAATCTGACTCAACTGTGTATTACTATGGAAAACTGGTAATTGGTTCCAAAGCATCCAAAATGTCACCCAAACATAACAACAAGACTTTAAGCAGAAAACAAATACACATAAAACAAGTCCTTAAATATAATATCAGAAAGAACTGCTGGAAGCTGGAAATCACTTTCTGATATTATGACTGGAGCTTGTTAGGGTCATGTATTTTATACAGAATGTACCAGACGACAAGAAAATGGGGTCCTAACCTGGTTCATATCGGAGCTGTTCATCCTGGCACATGTAAAGAGCCGTACAGAGCATGTAGTACCGCACTGTACTGTAGAGAGGAACTACTAGACTGCCAATCACTGTATGCACCTCACTAATTCAGATGTTTTACAAGTACAATGTTAACTATAATTGGTTGGATCTTCTAGTAAATCACATGAGCCGCAGATTGGCAGTGTCTGTGTCATTGTATGTTGATTGTGGTTTCAAGATACAATGTCGCAGGAAAGACCAATGTAAGGTGAAAATAATGTATCCTGGGTCTATTGTAACTGGAGGGATCACTGTATGTCCTCTTATTATGTCATTATTATTATTTATTTTAAAGCACCATTAGTTCCAATGCGCTGTAGATTCAAGGAGCATTACATACATATGTTAAATGAATACAATTGCGATGATAAATGACTAACAACTGGTACTCAGGGAGAGATGACCCTGTCCACAAAGGCCTTGTAGATTTACAAGGAAGGAGGAAAGTGACAAGGAAGGGGCCGAAATGTTTGTGGGTTTGTAGTGGCAGCAGGGTTATTGTAGCTTATAGGCAATCCTGAAGAGATGGGTTTTCAGGTTGCTTTCGAAGTTAGTGAACGTAGAGGAGAGTCTGATGTGTTGGGGCAGTGAGTTCCAGAGTATGTGGGAAGCACAAGAGAAGTCTTGGAGACGGTTGGGTGAGGAACTGATAAGAGGGAGGAAAGGATTTGTAGCAGAAGGGAATGGCAGAAAGTGTCAAAGGCAGAGATCGAGTCTAAGAGGAGAAGCACAGAGTAGTGGCGTGAGGCTTTAGCAGTTACTAGGTCATTGGTGACTTTGGTTAGGGTGGTTTTGGCAGAGCGGTGGCATTGGAAACCAGATTGCAGCAGGTCAAGAAGAGAGTTGGAGGACAGATGAGAGGACAGTTGAAGATAGACGTGCTGTTCATGAAGTTTAGAGGCAAATGGAAACAGTGAGATGGGGTGATAGTTGCAATGAGAGGAAGGGTCAACAGATGGTTTCTTAAGGATGGGTGTGATGGTAGTATGTTTAAAGGAGGAAGGGAAGATGCCAGAGGTAAGCAATGGGTTGAAAAGATATGTGAGGGCTGAGATAATGACATCATTAAATTCTGGGATAAGGTGGGATGGGATTGGGTCAAGATTACAGGCAGTGAGGTTGGAATTGGACAGTAGAGAGGAGAGCTTGTCATGAGTAACAGTGGAGAAGCAGGTTAAGTGGGATGAGCATTGTGCAACTATAGAGGTGGGTGGTGGGTACTGTGTGGGTATAGGGGCTGGCGGTGGGGACTGTGCAGGTATGGTGGTGGGCGGTGGGGACTGTGGAGGTATGTAGTGGGTGGTGGGGACCATGCAGGTATGGAGGTGGGGACTGTGGATGTATGGAGGTGGGTGGTGGGGATTGTGCGGGTATAGAGACGGGCAGTGGGGACTGTGTAGGTATAGAGATGGCAGTGGGAACTGTGGGGTGAAGCTTTTTCTGTTGAGGTTGATCTTGTTTAGGAAGTGAGTGGCGAAATCATTTGCTGATAGGAGAGATTAGGGAGGAGGTGCTGGGGGACAGAGGAGAGAGATAAAGGTGTTGAACAGTTGTCTGGGGTTGTAAGACAGAGAGGATATGATAGTGATAAAGAAATCCTGATTGGCAGAAGCAAGTGCAGAATTAAGTGTGAGGAGTGATTGCTTGTATGAGGCAAGGTTGTCAGTGGAGCGCGTATTCTTCCAGCAGCATTCAGCAATTCTGGAAGCTCGTCTAAGCTGTTTGGTCAAATTTA
This sequence comes from Phyllomedusa bahiana, assembly GCA_025379985.1. Classification (NCBI taxonomy): domain Eukaryota; kingdom Metazoa; phylum Chordata; class Amphibia; order Anura; family Hylidae; genus Phyllomedusa; species Phyllomedusa bahiana. Next base: position 23,947 of record JAODAL010012552.1, read on the forward strand.
GGGTTGTTTATTGATTTTGCAGGTTCTGTTGTTCATGACAAACACGACCAGATTGAGGTGATTGAGCTGTTGTAGAAAGATGGCTGCACCTGGGTCATCAAATGAGGATATAGTAGAAAGAGGTGCAACAGAGTCAGAGAGAGGGCAAGGGTTAAGATCTTGGAGGTTCCTATAGGGGTGCACTAGATTCTAGACAGGAGGGGCAGGTAGGATGGAGATGGTGGAGAAGGTAAGCAGGTTGTGGTTAGATAAGGAGAAAGGAGCATCTGAGATGTTAGGGAAGGGGCAGAGGCAGATAAAGAGGAGGTCCAGTGTGTCCCCCTCTTTATGAGTGGCTCCAGAGGCCCACGTAAGACTGAAGGGGGGGGAGTAAAAGGGAGTTTCCTGCAGCTGGGGGGGAAGACCCTTTATCTGTGTGAAGAGTTAAATTTTAAATTTGTTTGGGTCTAAGGGGTTTTGTGATGTGTTTTCTTTTGGGGGTGCCTGCTTTTCTTGGTGAAGGGCGTCTGCTTTTCTTGGTTGAAAGACATCGACCATTTATTGCTGTACAGTGCCGTAGTACCATAAAAGGAGGAACGAGACAATAAGACATCCCCTGAAAATAAGCCCAACCATCTTTTGGAGCAAAAAATAATATAAGGCTCTGTCTTATTTTCAGAGAAACACTGTAGCCCCATAAAGGGTCACTCAATATGTAGATAAAATGTGTCATACAGAGTAAATAGTAACACAATGTTCAGACAGAGCCACCAGGTTGCCCTATACAGTACATCAGGACACTGTGCTCAGAAGGCGGAAAATGACAGTGATGTGCACTCCCAGCTTTTGACCACGAGAGGGCAGAAGCTGCACAAAGATCAAATCAAAACAAATCTAAATCTCTTCTTTCCAACACTGAGGCAAAACTTTCTATATTAACGCATAATGTGATGACATATCTGCTAGCAACTGCTTGCTGGAAATCACCCATATTCTAACGTCACCAACAAACACCTTATAAGAGCCGCATTATATGACGAGCTGCTAATCTCATTCACACATTGACAGATGTAGCTTGTGGCAACATATCTGGCTCCAGTTATTATTTTGCAAACATGTATGTGTTTAATACCTATGATTTCATATGGTGCACTCTCTCATTCTGCTTACGGTGGCGCCAAAAGCCCAGCTGAACTAAGTACCCCATACTCACACTGTCTTAGGGTAGAGGTTCACACAATGTACTTTCAGCGCCGAAAAAGTGTAGTTTCCTTGACAGAAGTTCCAAGCTTGCAAGCACAGAATTCTGACAACGTTGAAGGTCCAAGGAAGATTTTTTGTTTTTTGACACCTATACTTAGTATTTCCAGCAGGCCCGCCATTAGGGGGGGTAAACAAGCAGTACATTGTATGGTGCCCTTCCGGCCTTGAAGCAAGGGGGGCCCGCGCCGCCGGCCGGTAACGCCCCCTGCTTCACAGCAATGGTAGAGAAATAGGCAATCAGCCTGTTTCTCACTACAATGCGCTGTTTTATACTTCAAATATGGAGGGAGTGGGGCTCGCACACATGTGAGGGTCCGTGCTCTGTCCTCAAGTGGTCCTAGCTCTCTGCGCGCCGCTCATTAGGTGTACATGCATAGGCCTAGGCAATTTTCAGTGTAACTTACTCTCCTCCCCGGCTGTGACAGGAGCTGCCTGGCCCCCTCCCCTCCCCTCTGGTCCGCGCCGCATCCACGAGGCTCCGCCCACAACGCTCTCCTCCGCTGGGCGGGACGACGATTTAAATTAGAGATCTCCGCCCTGAGGGCGAGTCCTCGAGGAATGCAGCGCGGTCAGAGGGAGGAGGGCCCCCGGCTGCTTCCTGTCACAGCACGGAGGAGGAGAGTAAGTTACACTGAAATGGCCTATCAATGGCATGTACACCTACTGAGCGGGCGCCAGCTAGGACACTGAACAGAGCACGGACCCCTCACATGTTTGCGACCCCACTCAAAGCCCCCCTCTCTCAGTCGCTGTGGGCCCCTGGAAAAGCCCCCCCCTCTCTTTTCAGCGCTGTGGGGCCCCTAGAAAAGCCCCCCCCCTTTCTTCAGCTTGTTGTCCCCTAGAAAGCCCCTCCCCCTCTTCAGCGCTGTGGGCCCCCTAGAAAAGTCCCCCCCCTCTCTTCAGCGCGTGGGGGCCCCTGGAAAAGCCCCCCCCCCTCTAATCACGCTGTGAGGCCCCTGGAAAGCCCCACTCTCTTCCGCGCTGTGGGGCCCCTGGGCATAGCCCTCTCCTTTTCAGCGCTGTTGGGGGCGCCCAGCAAAGCCCCACTCTCTACTGCGCTGTGGGGCCCCTCTGGAAAAGCCCCCACCCCTCTATTCCACGCTGTGAGCCCCTGAAAAGCCCCACTCCTCTTCAGCGCTGTGGGGCCCCTGGCAATAGCTCCTCTCTTCAGGGCGCGAGGTGTGGGCCCCAGGCAAAAGCCCCACTCTCTTCAGCCTGTGAGCCTCTGGCAAAGCTCCTCTCTTCAGCGTGTGAGGCCCCTGGCAAAGCTCCTCTCTTCAGCGCTGTGGGTCCCCAGGCAAATCCCCCTCTCTACAGCTCTGTGGTGCCCCAGCAAAGCCCCCTCTCTTCAGCGCTGTGGGGCCCCCTGGAAATAGCCCTCCCTCTCTCCAATCATGTGGTGCCCCTCTCAAAGCCCCCCCCCCCTCCAGCTATGTGGGGTCCCATGAGGCTGGGTGAGAGGGGGCCCCCACACAGCTGGGGGGCATTGAGCAGGCCCCACATGATTGAGAGAGGAAAGCTTTGACAAGGTCCCACACGGACTGAGGGGGGACTCCATTTCATCTCAGAGGCCCTGCATTGCGTTTAAAAATAGGGGCCTGCACTGCTCAAAGAGAGCCTCGCCGCCGTGTCTTAGTTGTGCTCAATAGCAACACATAGTGGGGGGGCTTGAGGAGAATTCCACATGCTAGGGGAGGACTTGAGCAGGGGCCACTCGGTGGGTGAGTGGGCCCCACACAAGTACTCCCACTACCTACCTACCAAGCCTATCTACCAATGGTGGCCTGCCTACCTACCTACCTGGCTACTTATCTATCTACGGGGGCCCGCTAGCTACCTATCTATCTATGGGGCCCACTAGCTACCTATCTATCTACCGGGGACCCACTAGCTACCTATCTATCTACGGTGAGCCCGCTAGCTTACCTACGGGAAAGGCCCTATATAACTAACTACTTATGGGGTTTAATACACCTAACTACCAGGGCACTAAGGGGGGTAATTATTACCTTTTGGGCACTAAAAAAGAAAAAAATGGATGGGCTTGAACATGGGGAAACATAAGTGGAGGATGATAAGAGTGAGGAATCTTAGGTGTATGTGGTAAATTCTGCGGGATGAGTGTGCCCGGGAGAAGTCCGCCAATGGCGGTCTGGACGGGATGGAGGAAGAAAACGAAAAGTGAACAACTCATGCAGCAGGATGTCACCTGGAAGTCACAAGCTGTACCTGCACGCGTGCACAGTGTTATCAACCACTATATGGACACTGTATGGAGGTATTATTGCTCTTGGATAACGGCTTATAATTAGTAACCGGAAGCAGTGTATATTTAGTTCTCTCTATGGTGGAGATATGTGGTGATGATGTGGTGGAATTATTTGTTTGTGTATATTGTTATTGTATTGGTCTGGGTATACTGTTTTGGTCATTAACATTATAGTGTGAGAGACAGTGATTCATGTGGCCGGTACTCGCAGCTCTTGTATACAACGACTCGCAACAATATATAGAGAAAACTTAACGTTGTAAATTACAACGAGAACTAATCCAAAAAACAATGGTGCAAATGCATTTTTATTTTTTTGGTGACTGGTAGGGCGGTGTTATGATAGGGGGCAAAGTTGAATAGAGGGGGGGGCCCCGATGCTTCAGCTGTATGGGGCCCCGAAATTTCTGATGGCGGCCCTGATTGTCAGCGTAAAACGCCTTAGGGCATGTCCACACGGCACGGGTTTGCGGACGGTTTTTCGGACTGTTTGTGGTTTTGCAGACCATCTGAAAAACAGGCCGCAAACGAGCACAATGGGCTCCTATGGAAAACCCATGCAGCAGTCCCCACTTTCCGTGTTCTCCGCCCGCCAAACATTCTAGCTGCACATTCTTCCGTCCAGTTTTCGGACGGAATATGTGCAAGTGAATGTGAAGGGGGAGGGCTTTTTTCCACGCTCATTGAGGAGAAAAGCCCCCCCCCCCCCCGCACGGCACACAAACCGGACAAATACCGGTCGCATAAACCATGTAAACGGCCCCTTAAAGAATTGACATGTTAATTCTTTGTCAGTGCTTGCAGTACGTGCTGAAAATACTCATCTGATGACCCTGATTTTACATTAAAATCAATGGGAGGCATTCTACAGTCGGTTTTTCGTAGTTTTTGACGTTATTCTCTGTGTGGTATATGTGCCTAATCCACCCTTAGGGTCCACTATCACATCATATTATTATGCCACAATCTGCCTGGCTACTTAAGAGCAATGGCTTTTTGGCATAAAAAAATAGCAAATTATGGTTCGGCATATTTGCGCTACAATTTTGTGCTTTCTACCACTTTTTAAAAGAAAAGTGCACAGCAAGAGGGGGCCGGCCAAAGACAATTTTTATTTATCAAATTTTAAGCCAGAAAATGTTTTTTGATTTTTGTGCATTTTACTCCAATGTACTTAAAGGAGTTGTCTCGGACTAGAAAAAGATGGTTACCATCTTTTAAGAACAGCCCCACCCCTGTCACCAGATATTTCTGCTCTCTTACCTCAGCCCCATTCATTTCAATGTTTTTCTGATCCTGGTCAACCCATTTAAAGGGGTTTTGCCACAATGTAATGTTGACGTGGGATCCTCCAAAAGGGGGAATTTAATCACTTTTCTAAAGTATTATTTGGATTACAAAAAAGTGAAAGCTCTGAGAGCTACAGCTTTCTTTATAAGCCTTAGTTTCCTGATAGTTTAACATTAGACACGACCAGAGCTAACAGGAGTGATCTGCCGCGCTTGCGTTTTGTACTCTTATTTGTTTACAGGGAACATGAAGGAGCTTGCAAGGTCTGTGAGTGGAAAGAATTGTGTCCATTTTGTATAGAGAATCCACTGGTTCTAATGTAATTATTTGAGTAAACATTTCAGACACTCCCTGCCACTGCATCTCTGCTCAGACCCCTTCCCTCTCCCTTGTGACTCAGCAGTGCTGTGTTTATCTTTTCTCCTAAGCAGAGAACAGGTAAGGAACTCACTTCTTGGCAAAACCCCTTTAAGTTTAAGACTATGTATAAAACGTCTATCTGAATAAATCTGACCCTTTGTTTTTCAATGTCTGCCTACTGCCAGTGAATACAAACACGGGGCCTTATGGATGAAAACTGTCTAGCAGTAAGACTGTCTTCGTTGCCCATAGCAACCAACAGTTTTCATACATAAGGCCCATGGTTTCTTTACATTCTGAGTCCAGTATGGATCAAGCACTTCTCAGAGCTGAGAGTTCGCTACAATTGTATCTTGTCTAGCAGTCCTAGAGTTAATTATCTGCCAATCTGACTAGAATCCTGGCTGTGCTAGAAGCCAAATTAGTCTCTTTGCACCTTTCTACATCTATAATAAACCATACAAACACACCGACCTTTATATTCCACCACACCCTGCTCGAGTCTGGCCCTGAAGGGGTTAACTATCATCCCCAGCGCAGGAATGTCAAATACTGTTGCTATGAGAACGGAGGAATGATACTGCTGTCTCTGTATCTGACCTTCGCATGTCATCACTGAATGCCATTCCCTGGCAAGACTGATAAATAAAACACAGAGGAGTGGCTGCACAGCTTAATTCATATGGAGGGTGCACTAATGAGCAGGAACAGCAGCACTGGCTACTTTACATTTATGTATATGGTGTCACAGATGAAAAAATACCATACCAGACATCCGTAACTGCGTGATAGCAATGCATTTCATTGCACCATGTGCCAATGTGACCACTGTAGTGTTAGGACAGTCAATATCCATGGTATGGTGGCTCCTCTGCAAAAGCAAAACTTTCTGGGGAGGTAAAAAAGTTGCATAACTCAAAAAGCTTGTGACACAATTGTGTTCGGGTTGGCACATCAAATGTCAGCACCTTAATGCAAACAAATGCCACTTTCCAACCAGTCCCACTTCTGGAGATGTTTTCGGGACATGGTAAAATAATTATTGTAAAATTTGGGTGTAAACCAGTCCCTGCTTTCATTAATAGCTTTCCTGTCAGCGCATTTGTTTAGAGGGTGCAAAGCCTGAAGTTGTGCATGGCCCTGAATGGTGCATTCAGTCCCGTGATCTGCTGTCTCCTACTCTGTAGCTGCTGTCCCATTGCCTCCTCCCTGCTCTGTAGCTGCTATCTCATGCCTTCTCCATCATCCTCTGTAGCTGTTGTCTCCTCCTCCGTAGCTGTTGTCTCCTCCTCAGTAGCTCAACGCACTCTCCGTTCTCTTCTGTAGATGATATATTTTCCTCTGTAGCTGTACTCTCCTCCTCTGTAGCTTCCCTCTCCTTGTCCCCTCCCTCCTCTGTAGCTGCCCTCTCCTTGCCCCCTTCCTCCGCTGTAGCTGCCCTCTCCTCCCTCCCTCCTGTAGCTGCCCTCCCTCCTCTGTAGCTTCCCTTCCCTTGTCCCCTCCCTCCTCTGTAGCTGCCCTCGACTTTCCCCCTCCCTCCTCTGTAGCTGCCCTCTCCTCCCCCCTTCTCTGTAGCTGCCCTCTCCTTCGCCCCTCACTCCTCTGTAGCTGCCTCTCCTCCCCCCCTTCCTCTGTAGCTGCCCTCTCCTCCCCCCTTCTCTGTAGCTGCCCTCTCCTTCACCCCTCACTCCTCTGTAGCTGCCTCTCCTTGCCCCCACTCCTCTGTAGCTGCCCTCTCCTTCGCCCCTCACTCCTCTGTAGCTGCCTCTCCTTGCCCCTCCCTCCTCTGTAGCTGCCTTCTCCTTGTCCCCTCCCTCCTCTGTAGCTGCCCTCTCCTTGCCCCTCCCTCCTCTGTAGCTGCCCTCTCCTTGTCCTCTCCCTCCTCTGTAGCTGCCCTCTCCTTGTCCCCTCCCTCCTCTGTAGCTGCCCTCTCCTTGCCCCTCCCTCCTCTGTAGCTGCCCTCCCTCCTCTGTAGCTTCCCTTCCCTTGTCCCCTCCCTCCTCTGTAGCTGCCCTCTCCCTGTCCCCTCCCTCCTCTGTAGCTGTTGTCTCCTCCTCTGTAGCTCAACGCTCTCTCCTTTCTCTTCTGTAGCTGATATATTTTCCTCTGTAGCTGTACTCTCCTCCTCTGTAGCTTCCCTCTCCTTGTCCCCTCCCTCCTCTGTAGCTGCCCTCTCCTTGTCCCCTTCCTCCGCTGTAGCTGCCCTCTCCTTGCCCCTCCCTCGTCTGTAGCTGCCCTCCCTCCTCTGTAGCTTCCCTTCCCTTGTCCCCTCCCTCCTCTGTAGCTGCCCTCTACTTTCCCCCTCCCTCCTCTGTAGCTGCCCTCTCCCTCTGCTGTAGCTGCCCTCCCCTTCGCCCCTCCCTCCTCTGTAGCTGCCTCTCCCCCCCCCCTTCCTCTGTAGCTGCCCTCTCCTCCCCCCCCCTCTTCTGTAGCTGCCCTCTCCTTCACCCCTCACTCCTCTGTAGCTGCCTCACCTCCCCTCACTCCTCTGTAGCTGCCCTCTCCTTCGCCCCTCACTCCTCTGTAGCTGCCTCTCCTTGCCCCTCCCTCCTCTGTAGCTGCCTTCTCCTTGTCCCCTCCCTCCGCTGGAGCTTTTTTCGAACCGTAGAAGAGCTAGCTTACTTCCGGGCCCTCTCCCTGTCCCCTCCCTCCTCTGTAGCTGCCCTCTCCTTGTCCCCTCCCTCCTCTGTAGCTGCCCTCTCCTTGTCCCCTCCCTCCTCTGTAGCTGCCCTCTCCTTGCCCCTCCCTCCTCTGTAGCTGCCCTCTCCTTGTCCCTCCCTCCTCTGTAGCTGCCCTCTCCTTGCCCCTCCCTCCTCTGTAGCTGCCCTCTCCTTGTCCCCTCCCTCCTCTGTAGCTGCCCTCTCCTTGCCCCTCCCTCCTCTGTAGCTGCCCTCTCTTTGCCCCCTCCCTCCTCTGTAGCTGCCCTCTCCTTGTCCCCTTCCTCCTCTGTAGCTGCCCTCTCTTTGCCCCCTCCCTCCTCTGTAGCTGCCCTCTCCTTGCCCCTCCCTCCTCTGTAGCTGCCCTCTCCTTGCCCCTCCCTCCTCTGTAGCTGCCCTCTCTTTGCCCCCTCCCTCCTCTGTAGCTGCCCTCTCCTTGTCCCCTCCCTCCTCTGTAGCTGCCCTCTCCTTGTCCCCTCCCTCCTCTGTAGCTGCCCTCTCCTTGCCCCCTCCCTCCTCTGTAGCTGCCCTCTCCCTCCGCTGTAGCTTCCCTCCTCTGTAGCTGCCCTCTCCCTCCGCTGTAGCTTCCCTCCTCTGTAGCTGCCCTCCCCTTCCCCCCTCTCTCCTCTGTAGCTGGTTTCCTGTGCTGCTTTATCATTATCCCTTCTGCTTTGCAGATACTGAGTAAATGTCAAACAATCAGCAGATACGCTGATCCCTTAGCTCCAGGAAACTATTCTTCAGTAGGAATCCTTAACCTATGTTCCATGATGGTGGCTAGTGGCAGAAAAGCAAAGTAGTTGGCACTTGAAAGCTATCTGCTGATACATAACAGCTCTGCTACTGGTGACTATTTGCATGTGACAGGATACAGCTAACCATTTCCAGTCACTGCACTGCCGAGCATGGATGTTTCATGATTAAAATGATAGAACAGCAACAGAAGGCTGAGGAAGTGTTATGGCCATATCATACTACAAATAAGCACAAAAAGAAGCGGAGACTCACGTTTAGATGTATATTTGGTTTTCTGGTACGGTTGTGTGTGTGTTTTTTTGTGCATATGTGTGTGCATACGATTTGTGTACATGAGTGTGTATATGATGTGTGCATATTTGTGGATATGATGTGTACATATAGGGCTAATTTGCCCCCAAAACACTTTTGACGCTATATTCTTCATGTAAAAGAACTGTTGTACACCAAAACTAGGTGCATTATACACCAGGCATGACACTTTGTAATACTCCTAAGTATGGTGCACTGTGCGCCCCCATTGCGCAATGCGCCTATTGAGGAGAATTACATATGTTACGCGCCACGAGTTGCGCAATGCGCCTTTTTTGATGCGATGCACCTTTTTCGGCACATTAAGTTTTCTATGCAAGATATACCTGACGCCAGTGTTTAGAAAGTATCGGACTTTCAGGCGCACTTTACACTGATTTAATGCGCCTAAAACTGGCATGGACACGACACTTTTCGGACATATCGCCCATAATGTGTATATGCATAGTTTTTTTTGGTATTTATTTTATATTGTTTTTATTTGCCAACTTTCGAAAATGAAAAGCAGGAGAATTTAAGTGGCAAAAAATTGCATGCACGCCCATCCTTGTTGGTATGCCACGCCCCTTCAAAAAAGCCACACCCACCCTCCCCCACCTAACAGCATAACGGCTTTTTGGAAGAAGCCAGTAGAATTGCCCTTATACCAGGAAGTAGCCCCCCATAACCAGGTAGTGCCCCTTACAGGCCGTCGATGCCCCCCTTTTAGCCAAGTAGTGCCCCTCTGTAGCCAGGTAAGCCAAAATATGTAGCCAGGTAGATGCCCCCCCTTTGTTAGCCAGGTAGTGGCCCCCCATTGTTAGACCAGGTAGGTGCCCCCATAGTTATCAAGGTAGGTGCCACCAATTGTTAGCCGTAGGTGACCCCATTGTCAGCCAGGTAGTTGCCACCATCTGTAGCCAGGTAGGTGCCCCATCTATTGCCAGGTAGGCCCCGCCCACCCATTGTTTCCAGGTATTTCCCCCATTGTTGCCATGTAGATGTCCCCTCTGTTGCCAGGTAGTGCCCCCTCAGTTGCCAGTGTAGTCCCCCATCTGTAAGCCAGGTAGTGCCCCCATCAGTTAGCCAGGTAGTGCCCCCATCTGTTTGCCAGGTAGAAGCCCCCTCTGTTGCCAGGTAGAGCCCCGTCTGTTGCCAGGTAGTGCCCCTCGTTAGCCAGGTAGTGCCCCCTCTGTTAGCCAGGTAGTGCCCCCTCTGTTAGCCAGTGTGCCCCTCTGTTAGCCAGTAGTGCCCCCATCTGTTAAGCCAGGTAGTACCCCACGTTTGCCAGTAGTGTCCCCTCGTTGCAGTAGTGTGCCCCCTCTGTTGCCAGGTAGTGCCTCCCATCAGTAATCCAGTCTTGCCCCCTTTGTTGCCAGGTAGTGCCCCTTTGTATGCCAGGTAGAGCCCTCCTCTGTTTGCCAGGTAGTGCCCCCTCTGTTGCCATGTAGATGTCCCCTCTGTGCAAGGTAGTGCCCCCCTTGTTGCCCAGGAAGTGCCCCCTCTGTTGCCAGGTAGTTGCCCTCCTGTTAGCCAGGTAGAGCCCCCTAAAGCTACAAAAAAATTAAAATAATAAAATCCACTTACCATTACCAGGCCTCCTGCAGACGTGGTCGCTCCCGACCGATCTCATCAGCGGCGCAGGGGAAGTGAGGCAGCACCGCGCCGTCACTCCCCTGCAGGCCTAGCGCGACACTTCCCCCTGCGCCGTTGAACCTGTAAAATGTTACGGCGCACACACCGGCGCCGTACATACAGGGAGAGGAGGGAGGAGGGCGGCGATCCCTCCTGCCTCCTCCCCGCACAGTTAAGACCGCGGCGGGTGAGCGGCCGCAGCGCCGCTGCACCCCGCCTGTAGGAGCGGTCCCGCTGCGCAAAGAGTGAGCGCACCAGCGGCACTCTTGCGCGAGGTAAATTTAAAGGACCCCCGCCGCCTGCAGGCGGCGGGAGGAAATGCCAACTCCCACCGGGAGGGCGGAGGGGACCCCCAAAATAGCGGGACCCCTCCCCGCCAAAACGGGAGAGTTGGCATGTATGTGAATATGATGTGTGTATATGTTATGTGAGTACGATGTGTGTTCATGATGTATATAGAAGTGGTGCATAAGTGTAAGCAAAAAAAAAATTACCCCGTGGGTGTAATATGTTAGGTGCATATGACTGTGTAGATGAGTGTGTGTAAATGATGTGTCCATATGACGTGGGTATATGAAATGAGGCTTATCTGGAACATTTGATATGAACGATTGATGAGATAATTGTATGTATATATTATATATAATATATATTAATATAAATATATAGATGTAATATTGAGGTGTGTGTATATGATATATGCCTATGACGTATGTATATGACAAGTGTCTATGATAATTGGGTGTATGATATGTGTGCATATGACGTGTATATGATATGTGCTTATGACCAGGGGGTCACTAGGCAGTTTTATCTGGGGCACAAGCCCCGGATGAAACTGCCTGTGCCCAAAACCTCAGCGGGTTCCAGGCCGCTGCTGTTGGAGTGGAGCGCCAACAGTTTCTTCAGCTGTATGTGCGTACGCTGTTTTACAATGGCCGCGCAGAGTCAGTCAGCAGCTGTACACTAGCTGTGCAGCTGCTTCTACAGGGAGGAGGCAGGAAGAATCGTTACCCTTCTGTCTTCTCCCTTGTATGTACAGCACTCAGTGAGTGCTGTACATACACATCAGCATTGCAGGGGGCATGATGCACAGCTTTCACCACGTTCCCTGCAACGCTGGATCTCCTAGGCTGAAAGCTTAGGCTTCCGGCCCAGGAGATCCTGGGAACTGTGTCCTGGTGTAAGCGGCGCGATGACGTCATGCCGCTTACACCAGAGCAGCCTGCTGGGAGGAAGGAACCATGGGGGGGGGGGGGGGGTGATGTGGGGGGTTGGGGGGGGGGGGGGGGGGGTTTGGGGGGGGTGGGGGGGGGGGGGGGTGGGGGGGGCGGGGGTGGGAGGGGGGGGGGTCGAGGGTGGGGGGGGGGGGGGGGGGGGGGGGTGGTGGGGTGGGGGGGGGGGGGGGGGGGGGGGGGGGGGGTGGGGGGGGGGGGGGGGGGGGGGAGGGGGGGGGGGGGGGGGGGGGGGTGGGGGGGGGGGGTGGGGGGTGGGGGGGGGGGAGGCGGGTGAGTGTGGGGGGGGGGGGGGGGTGGGGGGGGGGGGGGGGGGGAGTGGGGTGGGGGGGGGGCGGGGGGTTGGGGGGGGGGGAGGGGGGGGGTGGGGGGGGAGGGTCGGGGGTGTGGAGGGCTGAGGGGGGAGGGGGGGGGGGAGGGGGGTTGGGGGGGGGGGGGGGGGTGGGGGGGGGGGGGAGGGGGGGGGGTTGGGTGCGGGGGGGGGGGGGGGGGAGGGGGTGGGGGGGGGTGGGGGGGGGGGGTTGTGGAGGAGGTGGGGGGGGGGGGGGGGGTGGGGGGGGGGGGGAAGGGGTGGCCTGGGGGGGAGGGGCAGGGGGGTGGGGGGGGGGGGGGGGGGGGGGGGGGGTTGGGGGGGGGGGGGTGGGGGGGGGGGGGGATGATGTGGGGGGGGGGGGGGGGGGGGGGGGGGGGGGTGAGGGGGGGGCTGGGGGGGGGGGGGTGGGGGGGGGTTGGGGGGTGTAGGGTGGTTGGGGGGGGGGGGGGGGCGGGGGGGGAGGGGGGGGGGGGGGGTGGGGGCGGGGGGGGGGTGGGGGTGGGGTGGGGGCGGGGGGGGGGGGGGGGGGGGGGCGCTGGGGGGGGGAGGATGGGGGGTGGGGTGGAGGGGGGGAGGGTGGGGTGGGGGGGGGGGGGGGGTGTGGGGGCGGGGGGGGCCGGGAGGGGGGGGGGTGGCGGGGGGGGGGGGGGTGGGGGGGGGGGTTGGGGGGGGGGGGGGGGGGTGGTGGGGGGGGGTGGGGGGGGGGGGGGGGGGGGGGGGGGGGGAGGGGGAGGGGGGGGGGGTAGAGGGGGGGGGGGGTGGAGGGGGGGGGGGGGGGGGGGGGGGGGGGGGGGGGGGGGGGTGTGGGGGGGGAGTGGGGCGCGTGGTGGGGGGGGGGAGGGGGGGGGGGGGGGGGGGGGGGGGGGGGGGGGGGGGAGGGGGGGGGGGGGGTGGCGGGGGGGGGGGGGTGGTGGGGGCGGGGACGGCGGGGCGGGGGGGGGGCGGGCGGGGTGGGGGGGGGGGGGGGGAGGGGGGGGGGGGGCGGGGGGGTTGGGGGGGGGGGGGGGGGGTGGGGGGTTGGGGGGGGGGGGGGGGGGGGTGTGGGGGGTGGGGGGAGTGGTGGGCGGGGGAGGGGGGGGGTGGGGGGGGGGGGGACGGGGGCGGGGGTGGGTGGGGGGGGGGGGGGGGTGGGGGGGGGGGGAGGGGGGGGGGGGTGGGGGGGGGGGAGGGAGGGGGGGGGGGGGGGGGGGGGTGGGGGGGGGTGGTGAGGGGGGGACCGGGGGAGTGGGGGGGGTAGGGGGGGGTGGGGGGGGGGGGGGGGGGGGGGGGGGGTGGAGCTGGGGGGGGGGGGGGGGGGGTGGGTGGAGTGGGGGGCGGGTTGTGGCGGGGGGGCGGGGTGTGGTGGGTGCGGGGGGGGGTGGGGGGGGGGGGGGGGGGGGGGGGGGGGCGGGGGGGGGTGGGGGGGGGGGGGGGGGGTGGTGTGTGGTGGGGGGGGGGGGGGGGGGTGGGGGGGGGGGTGGGGGGCGTGGGGGGGGCGGGGGGGGGGGGGGGGGGGGGGGGGGGGGGGGGGGCGGGGCGGGGAGGGGGGGGGGGGGGTGGGGGGGGGGGGGGGGGGGGGGGGGGGGGGGGGGGTGGGGGGGGGGGGGGGGGGAGTCCAGGGGGTGGGGCGAGGGGGGGGGGGGGGGGTGGGTTGGGGGGGGTGGGTTGGGGGGGGGGGGGGTGGGGGGGGGGGGTGGGGGGTGGGGGGGGAGGTGGGGGGGGGGGGGGGGTGCGGGGGGAAGGGGTTGGGGGTTGGGAGGTGCTGGGAGGGGGGGGGGGGAAGGGTGGTGGGAGGGGTTGGGGCGGGGGGGGTGGGGGGGAGGGGGTGGGGGGGGCGGGGGGGGGTGTGGGATGTGGGGGGGGGGGGGAGGGTGGGGTGTGGGGCGTGGCCTTGGGGTGGGGCTGGGGTCGGGGGGGGGGTGGGGTGGGGGGGGGGGGAGGATGGGGGGGGGTTGGATGGGGGGGGGGGGGGGGGGTGGGGGAGTGGGGGGGGGGAGGGGGGGGGGGGTTTGGTTGGTTAGGGGGGCGGGTAGGGCGGGGGGGGGGGGGGGGGGGGGGGGGGGGGGGGGGAGGGGGGGGGTTAAGGGGTGGGTTGGGTGGCCGGCGGGGGGGTGGGGGGGGGGGGGGGGGGGGGGTTGTGTGGGTGTGGGGAGGGGGGGTGGTGGGGGGGGGGTGTGGGGTGGCGGTGGGTTGTGGCGGGGGTTGAGTTTGGGGGGGGGGGGGGTGGGGGGGGTGGGGGGGTGGGGGCACTGGGGGGGGGGGGGGGGGGGGGGGGGTGGGGGGGTTGTCGGAGGGGTTAGGTGGTGTGGGGGGGGGGGCGGGAGTGGGGGGGGGGGGGGTCGTGGGGGCGGGGGGGGGGGGGTGGGGGGGGGGGGGGGTTGTATGTGTGGTGGGGTAGGGGGGGGTGGGGTGGGGGGGGGGGGGGAGGTGTTGGGGGTGGGGGGGGGGGGGGGGGGGTGGGGGTGGGGGGTGGAGGGGGGTGGGGGGGGGGTGGGTGGGGGGGGGGAACAGAGAGTGAGTACTTTTTAATTTTATTTAAACGTTAACAGATGGAGCATGTATATCTATAGATAATGGCCTACAGAGGCAAGTATATTTTATAATAATGGCCCTACAGAGCATGTTTATTTATAATAAGCTACAGGGGCAAATACAGCTCACCGGCCACTCTTATTAGGTACACCATGCTAGTAACGTGTTGACCCCTTTATGCCTTCAGAACAGCCTCAAATATTCGTGGGCACTAGATTCCACAAGGTGTTGCAACGATGCTCAAATGGTACCAAGGGCCCAAGAGTGCCAAGAAAAATTCCCCACACATGACACCACCTACCACCAGCCTGAACCGAGGATACAAGGCAGGGATGGCTCCAAGACTTTCATGTTGTAACACCAAATCTTACCCTACCATCCTATGTTGCAGCAGAAAAAGAGACTCATTAGACCAGGCAAACGTTTTACACCAATCTCTACTGTCCAATTTCGATGAGCTAGGGCAATTGGAGCCTGTTTCCTGTTCTTATCAGAAAGAGAGGCACCCGGTTGTGGTCCTTCTGCTGCTGTAGCCATCTGCTCAAAGTTCGCCGTACTGAGCGATTCAGAGATGCTCATTCTGCCTACCTTGGTTGTAACCGGGGGCTATTTGAGTCACTGTTTGCCTTTCGATCAGCTCGACCAGGGTCCTGCCCATTTCTCCT
Source organism: Phyllomedusa bahiana (assembly GCA_025379985.1). NCBI lineage: Eukaryota > Metazoa > Chordata > Amphibia > Anura > Hylidae > Phyllomedusa > Phyllomedusa bahiana. Next base: position 39,171 of record JAODAL010012552.1, read on the forward strand.
TTGACCTCCTGGCATCACAAGGCATTTCCCCCACAGTACTAGCCGCTCCACTGGAAAGATTTATCTTTTTCGGACCAATCTCTGTAAACCTAGAGATTGTTGTGCGTGAAAATCCCAGGAGACAGCAGTTTCTGAAAATACTCAGACCAGCCCTTCTGGCACCAACAACCATGCCACATTCAAAGCCTCAAATCACCTCTCTTCCCCATACAGATGCCTCGGTTTTGAACGTGCAGGAATTGTCTTGACCATGGCTACATGCCTAAATGCACTGAGTTGCCGCCATGTGATTGGCTGATAAGAATTAAGTTTTAAAACGAGCAGTTGACAGGTGTACCTAATAAAGTGGCCGGTGAGTGTATATTAATAATGAGCTGCAGGGGGGCATATATATTAATAACAATTACCTACAAGGAGCATATATTTGTAATTATTACCTATAGGGGGCTTACACCTAACTGCAGGAGAACTATATCTACCTACAGGGGTGCTATATCTACTTTCAGGGAGCTTATATACAGTGGTGGCCAAAAGTATTGGCACCCCTGCAATTCTGTCAGATAATACTCAGTTTCTTCCTGAACATGATTGCAATCACAAATTCTTTGGTATTATCTTCATCTTAATTTGTCTTCAATGGAAAACGACAAAAAGAATTGGTCATAAAGCCAAATTGGATATAATTTCCACACCAAACATAAAAAAGGGGTTGACAAAAGTATTGACACTTATTTTGAAAAATCATGTGAAGCTTCTCTAATTTGTGTACTTAACAGCACCTGTAACTTACTGTGGCACCTAACAGGTGTTGGCAATAACTAAATCACACTTGCAGCCAGTTGACATGGATTAAAGTTGACTCAACCTCTGCCTGTGTTCTTGTGTGGACCACATTGAGCATGGAGAAAAGAAAGAAGACCAAAGAACTGTCTGAGGACTCGAGAATCCAAATTGTGAGGAAGCTGAGCAATCTCAAGGCTACAAGTCCATCTCCAAAGACCTGAATGTTCCTGTGTCTACCGTGCGCCCATGTGTCATCCAGAAAGTGTGTAAAAGACCCATGGCACGTGGCTAACCTCCCTAGATGTAAAGCCCATGGCACTGTGGCTAACCTCCCTAGATGTAAAGCCCATGGCACTGTGGCTAACCTCCCTAGATGTGGACGCAAAAGAAACATTGACGAGAGACTTCAATGCAAGATTGTGTGGATAGTGGATAAAGAACCTCGACTAACATCCAAACAAGTTCAAGCTGCCCTGCAGTCCGAGGGAACAACAGTGTCAACCCGTACTATCCGTCGGCGTCTGCATGAAAAGGACTGTATGGTAGGATACCTGGAAGAACCCCACTTCTTACCCCGAGACATAAAAAAGCCAGGCTGGAGTTTGCCCAAACTTACCTGAGAAAGCCTAAAATGTTTTGGAAGAATGTTCTCTGGTCAGATGAGACAAAAGTAGAGCTTTCTGGGAAAAGGCATCAACATAGAGTTTACAGGAAAAAAAAGAGGCATTCAAAGAAAAGAACACAGTCCCTACAGTCAAACATGGCGGAGGTTCCCTGAGGTTTTGGGGTTGCTTTGCTGCCTCTGGCACTGGACTGCTTGACCGTGTGCATGGCATTATGAAGTCTGAAGACTACCAACAAATTTTGCAGCATAATGTAGGGCCCAGTATGAGAAAGCTGAGTCTCCCTCAGAGGTCATGGGTCTTTCCAGCATGACAATGACCCAAAACACACTTCAAAAAGCACTAGAAAATGGTTTGAGAGAAAGCACTGGAGTGGCAGCAATGAGTCCAGACCTGAATCCCATAGAACACCTGTGGAGAGATCTCAAAATGGCAGTTTGGAGAAGGCACCCTTCAAATCTCAGGGACCTGGAGCAGTTTACCCAAGAAGAATGGTCTAAAATTCCAGCAGAGCATTGTAAGAAACTCATTGATGGTGACCGGAAGCGGTTGTTCACAGTTATTTTGGCTAAAGGTTGTGCTACCAAGTATTAGGCTGAGGGTGGCAATACTGTTGTCCGGCCCATTTTTGAAGTTTTGGGTGAAATAATCAATGATTTGATTTTTGTCTCATTCTGTTTTGTGTCTTTTCATTGCAAGCAAAATAAATGAAGATAATAATACCAAAGAATTTGTGATTGCAATAATTTTCAGTAAAAAACGGAGCATTATCTGACAGAATTGCAGGGGTGCCAATACTTTTGGCCACCACTGTACCTACCTATTGAGGGGTACATACTATGGACCTATATTTCTACTTATTGGGGAGGCCTATTTAACTACCTATCTACTTAATAGGGGAACTAGATACCTACCCATTGTGGGACCTATAAATCCACCTACCTAATGGGGCATTATACATTTACCTAATTGAGGACTACCTTGCCTAAAATGGGGTTTCCCTATCTGCCTACCTAGGAGTACAAAATAAGAGTAAAACTGCACAAATGGAAGCCCCATTGCCATTTGTGGACACTTTTACTGGTAGAGGCACAAATGGGTCATTATTACCATCAGAGGTGCTTGAGATGGAGAGTTTGTATTTTGATAGGAATTGGTAGAGAAGTGTTGGAAAAGTGAGGAATCTAAGATGTTTGTTTTGTAAATTCTACAGTAAATAGGTGTGGGAGGGATAAGATGTGACGGAGGTTTCGGACAGATGGATAAGAAGAAGGGAAAGGACAAATCATCAAAGAAGAGAACAACTCTTCAGAGACGTCTCCTGTAATTCCCTGGATGTAACTTTACTGTAATCGCTTATATGTCTGCAAAGTCTGGGCACACGAGCTCAGCTCGGTTATCTTTGTGCCCTTTAATATGATATTTAGAGAGTATTACTTGATCATTAAGTAGTAATAGTTTTGGGTCCTGGTTTTGTAGGAGTTTTCTTTTAGTAACATTGATTCATCTGGTATATTTGCTCCATGTATAGATGGATTATTTGTTGACTTATTTGTAAGGTATTACACTGTCATACGTAGGGGAGCGATTTTGAAAAAGCAAATTTGTCAGGGCTGATTTTCATTGTACAGCGACCCGCTTTAGTTGATGGAGGATTTTATGTGGAATGGCAAAAAAAATTAGTGAAGGAAAAGAAGTTTTTTCTCTGTAAAAAAATCCAACCCGTTCACCCCAAAGGTTTGGTGAAAAAAAAGGGAGTGTTTAAAAAACCCCCCTTTGAGCCCAAAAAGGGGAACACAAAGGGCCTGGGCCCCGGTTGTTTTAGGACCCTAGCAATGCCCCTGCATATGACGTGTGTTTATGATGTGTGTGTATATGATGTGTGTGTATATGATATGTTCCAAAATGGGGTTTGGGATTATTTGGGGTGTTTATGATGTTGGGGTATATGATATGTGCCATTGAGTGTGTATTTGTTGTTTTTGTTTTTTTTTGAAAAAAAGTTTTTTTTTGTGTATATGAAAAATGTGTCCCTTTTGAGGGGTGTATATGTGTGTATTTCATATTTTGGGGTGATGGTGATGATTTTGTTTTGTGTGAAAGAAATGTGTTTTATATGAAAAGTGTGGGTATTTATGTGTGCGAAAAGCCCGGAAACTTGGGAAAACAGGGGCAAGGGTCTCTTGTTTTTTGTTAGTGGATTGCTCCAAAAGGGGGAAATCTTCTACCTGTCATTTCCAGGAGGTTTTTTTTTTTAGGTAAAAGTCTACAGCTTAGGAAATTTTCATGGGGAAAGGGCGGTTTTATCCATAACTAGCCGGGAATAATTTTTGAGCAAGTTATCTAACTAGAGCAACAAACAATACAGAAACTTATTTGCTGTATTCATGAGACTAGTGCCCCCCCAAAATTTTTAAAGCTGCTGGAGCTTTTTTTAGTAATAGGGAGGGAACCCGTCTTCATGTATTTTTTGGGTACATTTTGGATACAATTTTTTAGGTGACCCGGTTTGTGTTTCCATAGTTAATACATGCCTAACAACCTGCTTTAAATATTACTTCAAGTTACTTATTGTTTTTAAAAATTTTACATTATAAAAAAAACCTTTAAAAAGGGCGGGCATGTATGGTTTTTTGGTGTTTTAAAACCCGGCCCAATTTTATGCGCATTATAATAGTATAGGAATGGGGCCCCGATTTTTTTAAACCCTCTAAGCGGAACTTTAAAACAGGGGGATTTAGTGTAAAATGGGCATTTTGGTCAGGAAAACCCCCTTTAAAAGTGTTTTAACCGTTCGGCAGTTTAAAGTGCCAGAATTGCCGTATGAAAGTATAAATATTTTAGCATTAAAATGGTTCTAGTGTCCCCTTTTCCCGACCCCCCCCCATTTTAAATCAAGGGGCGTTACAAAGTGTTGCGGGGGGCTCTGTAAAGTTTTGATTTGGTTTTTCGGGAGGTTTTAAACTATTGCAAATGGGGGGTGGTTTTTGATGGGGAGGCTGAAAAATTGCCATAAATGCCCCATAGAGTTATTATTTTACATTGAATTTGAGGTACAAACTTTTTACCCATTTGTTTGTGTCAAGATGTCCACTGTAAGGGTTTGGGATAGATTTTTGCATGTTAAAATTTTTCTGCCACAATTTTTGTCAAGGGTTTGGGACTATTGGGCAGGTTTTTGTTTAGCTGTAAGGGGGGCGGGGGGGGGGGGCCGGGGGGGGGTCCTACGGCCCCCGGGTTTGAAACCCCTGCCCCCCCGGAAAGGCCCGGCGGGGAAGGGTGCCGCCGCGGGTCCCCCTGTCGGGCCCCTGGCGGGATTCCCTCCCGTCTCCTCAAAAGACCCCGCCCCCCGTTCGCTCCGCGTTCCCCGGGTTTGGGGGGAAAAGCGCCAAAGCGCGCCCCTAGCGCGCGCGCGGGCCGTTTATGTAAAATTTAAAGGGACAGTGCGCCGGGGAATTGGGAATTTTCCCGGGCCCGTCTCTATTTTTAAATTTAGGTTTTCCCAAAGTAAATTCCCCGTGGTTTTTTGTTGCCCCCTGCCCCTTTTAGAAGCGTTTTCCCGTTAGTCCATTTTGCCTTACGTTTTAACCCCGACCCTTTCTAAGTTTTCGTCTGAAAACCCCTGCCCCCTTCCCTGACCTTTTCCTGCCCCCCCACACGAACCCCTTTTCCCCTGCCCTGACCAATACTGCCTGCCCCCACTACGAAATTTTGGTTTTCGTTTTTTTTACCCCCGTGGCACCCCGGGGGTGCACCGCAGGAAGTCCGTCGGGGGGGCGGAAATGGTAGCCCCAAGCCCCGCCCAAATCCATTCCCCCCTTTGCGGGGGTCCCGGTGAAAAAGGGGGGTATTTGGGTTTGTTCCCCGGGTTTGGGTTTGTATCATCGCCCGCGGTGGTCCTGCGGATTTCCCCTTTTCCAAATCCGGGTTTCGTTTGGCCAGATTTGGGGTCCGCCAAGGTGCCCCTTTCCCAAACATTTCTGGGTATTACGACGGTTGTTGCCCCCAGCAAAGCAAAAATTTGCCAAACAAGGCGCGTTGGGGAGTCTCGGCCCCTGATGCCCTTTGCTCTTAGTTTTTCCCCGCCGCCTCCCTCCCGTGGTACATCTACAAACTTTCAGTTCCCCCGGCCACCGTGGGACCCCAAACTTTCGGCTCCCTCTACCCCCCCTTTCTTTGCCCGGGGAAACCCCGCTAAAACCGGGGTTTCGTTACCCCAGTGCTCTATGCCGTGGAGTTTTATTTGGGGGCCAAATTCCTTCGGAGAGGGTTTTTTAAAGGGCCTTCGTGGTGAGCCCCACTTTCCCGGGGGGGGCCCCGGCTTGGGGCAAAAACCCCCCCTGGGGACAGGAACGACCCGGTGACTGCGGAATTTAAAATCTTTTTTCCAAAGGGTTTTGGGGGTTTTTGAAGGGGGGCGCGTGTTCCCCCCGCCAGAGAGGCCCCTTGAGCCTTCGTAGGGGGGGTCCCCTTTTGGGGGCTTGGGTTCAATTCCCTATCCTGGTTCGGAGCCCCGGTGGAAAGCTGGCCCCCTGCGCCACCCTTCCAAAAAAGGGGCTTTTCCCGCGGGAAAAAAAACCTTGGCAGCAAAGAGAAACCCCGTCCTCCCTGGGAAAGAACCTTTAAATTTTCCTTTCACTCGCATCGATATCAGGTTACCCGAAAGGCGGAGGGGGGCTTGCAAAAAAAAAGAGAGGGTGCTTATTTCCCCACGCCGGGGGAAAAACCTCTCCTAGGGGCCGTGGGAGAGGCGGGTCTTTGGTGCAGTTCCTCCCCCTCCCCCGTTTATGATTCCCCGTGGAGGGGAAAAGATGAGCTGGTTTTGTTCCGGGGTTTGCCCTTTCCCGGATCGGGGTCGCCGGGGAAATTTTCTCCTCCTTCTGGTATCCCGGTACCGCCCTTTCCCGTAGTTGCCTGGAGAAACCCCCTTTTCTGATTTCTTTTGGTTTGTTTGGGGGGTCCTCACTTTTATCCCTTTCCCCCTTTACAAAGGCCCGTGCTCTTTGGGTGGGGGTCTTAAAATAAAGGGGAAAAATAGGTTTTCCCTCCTGGGCCGTCTTCCTCGGCGATCCTTTGGGGCTTTTTTCCCCGGTCTTGCAATGTGCCCTACGCTGGATTGGAAGACTGGGGAGGTCCTTTCGTTGGGGGCAGAATTTCCAGAACCCCTTGCTTGGGGTACCCGGGCCCGGGGCTACCCCTTTCCGCCCCCGCTTTCGAGCTTCTGCCAGGTCTACAGTGAGTCCAGGGGCTTTTTTGGGGGGGTTTTCTCCCAAAAAAGGGGGGATTGCTGCCACCCCATCGGCCTTTTTGATGCCCCCTTTACCTTCTTCCAGGCACCCGTCCCCCCCGGGGAAGGGTTACCCGCTTTTTGTTTCGGGGGACTCAGGCCATTTTTCCCGGGGTAAATACAAAAGAACTTGCAGAAAGGGTTTTTTCCCTAAAATCCTTATCCCCAGCCCGGGGCCCGGGGTTTTTTTTTTGTGCAGAAAAAGGATTTTGGGTTCCCTTTTGCCGTTTTATTGACTACCCGGGGGCTCAATTTAAAATTTACGTTAAAGGGGAACCCCTTCCTTCCCCCTTTATCGCCGAAATTTTTGACCGCCCCCAAGGGGGTAAAAAATTTTTTCCAAAATTGGGCTGCGAAGGGGGGCCACAATTCCCCTCGAATTCGGGGGGGACGAGTGGAAGGCGGTTTTTAAAACCCCAGATGGAATTTTGAAAATTCGTAATGCCCCTTTGGGGGTCTGCAAGCCCAGCAGTTTTTTTCAAGGGAATTTTTTTAACGATGGTTCTTACGGGGGTCTCCTTTTTTCCCCCTGTGTTTTTAGTGTACTTGGTTTTACATCCTAATTTTTCCCCCGGGGTTTCAGACGCCCGAACCCCAAATGCGCCAGGGGTTCCCGCGACGTCTGCGCAGGGGAATGGGGTGTACGCCAAGCTGGGAAAAAGGGTTTGTTCCCTTTAGACCGGGTTTCCCTTCTTGGGGTTTTCGTTTTTCCACAAGGGCTGAAGAAGGGGCCCCCTAAAATCTCTGCGGTTTCTGTTAATGGCCCCGTCCAGTTCCCGGGCTTGGGCCAATTTTTGCGTTTGGGTTTGCGAAATTTTTAGCCAAATTTTATTCCCCATTTTTCCCCCTTGGTGGCTTCCCATCGTGGCCCTTACCCTTGGAAGAACGCGAAACCCAGAAAGTTTGGTTTCCCGAGGGCTGAGGGAAGGGGTTTTGGTTTGGTTTGAAAAAAATGGGTTTTTTTCCCCTGCATGTTTGGTCCGGCCCCTTTTTTTGGGTGATTTCGAGAAAACCGTTTTCCCTTTGGGGGGGTTTGGGGGGCTTTTTTTTTTTTGTGGGGGGGGGCGTCCCCACAAAGAAAAGGCCCCAAGGGCAGATTTCCCCTGGGGGGTTCTTTTCTTTAAAACCTTTTTTGGGGGCGGGCGGGAAAAAATGCCAATTTGGGGGCGGGAATTTGGGGCCCTTAAAAATTTTGCCCTGGGGGGAGTGGGGGACATTGCTGGGGGGGCTGCCCCTCCTTTTCCCACGGTTTTACGGACCATAAGGGAAATTTTTTTTTATCTACGCGGGCGCGTTTGTAATTCCCCCGCCAAGCCCCAGGTTTTTCCCTTTTTTCACGCTTGGGGCTTTGGGGGATACAAATTTTTTCCTGTGAGAAAAAAATCCCAAAGGTGACGCCCGCCGGGCCTCGGACGTGGCGGGGTGAAAGGGGAACCCCCTCGGGGGGGGGCCCACCAAACCACAAAATTTTAAAATTTCCTTCCCCCCGGGGGGAAGGTTTTGGGGTTTTTTTTTTTAAACCGGTTGGGCCTTTTTCCGCAAATTTCCCAGAAAACATTCCCCGGGCCATGTTTGTTAGGACAGTCTGGGGTTGGGTTAGATAGGATTTTAATATTTCAGATATTAAACCTCTTTTTTAGAGCTTTTTGTTTGCAGGAAAAACCAAATCAAATTTTGTAGGGTTGGGAAAATTTTTTAGATTTTAAAAATTTTGGTAGAAAAAAAGCATAAATTTTTTGGGAAGGAGTTTTAAAGGTCTGGGAGGCAAACCTCTTTTCAATTTTTCAAACAAACATGAACCCCCGGGAGGTTTTTCTACCCAAATACTGCAGCCATGAAAACCCCTTTCTTTTCAAAAACCCGGCCTTTATAAGAGGATTATGTAGACTTCCTTGGAAGGCCGGATTAAACAAAAAGGAGGTCAATCCCGACGAAGGGGGGAAAATTTGTTGAATGCTTTGCAATTTCTCCCGATTTTCCCCTTTTCAATTTCATGGGCCCAAAAGGGACTTTGCCCGGGATGGCCAAAGAGGGTTTTTCCCTGATCGAGTTTTTGGGGGGGTAAAAGGGCGTTTCCCTAGTTTTTCAACCCCAACCCATCTGGGAAAAAGTAGGGGGGGATGACCAGGTGGGATACGGGTTTGTAGAAACTCCCAAATTTTATTTCATTAGGTCTGGAACTCCCCCAAAACCCCCTACTCTTTTTTTCCCGGAGTAAGTTTTTTTAATTTCAGTTCTCAATGGCCCCGGGTGAAATTTTTAAAAAGGAGACTGGAGGGCTTTGAGGTCGTGTAAGGGGACCGGGGGGTAGGAAACGTTTTGAATAGATATAATAAATTTGGGAAATTTGTCCTTTTTAAATTGGCAGAGATTCGCCCCAACCCATGGAAAAGGTAGAGCCTTTCCCCTTATTTTTTCAGATTAATGTACGGGAAACTTTTATATGTCTAGGGAAGTTTTTTCCCCTTTTAAGGATGTAAAATTGTTAGTAGGTTAACACCCAAGTTTTTTAGAGAGAGTTTCAATTATATTTTGGGAAGTTAGCCTTTTAGAGAGTTTAATTTTCCCCTTGGTCTTATTTTATAGGGGGGGGCTTCTGTTTTTAAACGTGTTTTTTTGTAATGAAAAGGCCCGGGAAAGATTTTAGGAGAGAGTGAAGATTCGGCGAGTTCGTGTAGGGAGGGGGAGTGTTTTTAAAAATATGTGTTTGGCGAATTTTAAAGATAATTTGTATTCTACCTTATTTATGTGACCCCTTTTATCTGGGTGTAAAAAAAAAAAATTTGCTGAGGTGGGGTTTTTTCCCATAATAAAAATAAATGGGGTAGGGGGGCGGCCCCGCTGGGGCCATTTGGGCAAATTTAAAAAATAGGGGGGTTCGTATGCGGTAGCTTTATAGTGGGTGGAGGGGGATGAGTATTTAATTTCCCCTTTAGGCTTCCTTTAAAAGGGGCCCCCCCCGGGAAAACCCAAAATTTTTCTAAAGCGTGGGCCCCTTGTATGACCAAAATTTTAAAACGGGGAGAACGGGTTTTCGGCGTTCCCAAAGGTTACATCAAAAAACCGGGGAAAACTTGTTTAAAAAAATTTTTGGCGTTTTATTAAGGGAAAGCCCCTTAAACCAAAAAAACGAAACCCCCACCCGATCTTTGTGTAAACAGTTGGGCAACCCTTTTAGCCGGCCCATCTCTAAGTTTTTTCGTGAATTTTTTAGGGCTTTCATTTAGTAAAGGTATTGGTATTGTTTGGGAGCATTCCCTAAAAAGGGCCCCTATCTGGTTTCGGGGATTAAGGTTATATAAAAATGAAGAAAGGGTGTTTGGGTTTTCGTATTTTCCTGTCATTTTTGGGGTTATAGTTTTGTAGTGGGGTTTAAAGGGAGAGTTGTTGTGCAAAAGTTTTGGTTAAAAGTTTCGTAAGGCATCCGGCCCCGGCGCCCCTTTCCCCTTTTTTTAAGTTTTTAAGCGCCCACTTAAGTTCTCTTGTGCAATGGTGCATTCAAGCCTCAATAGCTGGGAAAAAGTGTGGGGAGGTTGCTTTTGAAAAAATTTTGAATACCTGTTCCCTCTCTCCGGGGAAGGAGGCGGGTATAGGGAGGTGTTATTTTGTGAAGTAGATGAACATTTTTAGCCACTTCCTTTGGGGGTCATGGTGATCTGACGTTTCAGATTTAAAGGGGGTTTGTGGTTGCCTACGAACTGACGTCTGGAGTTGCTTTTGAAAAGGGGAATTCCCTTTATTGCCCCCTATAAAACGCTGTCTGGAGAAAACAAAATTTTCTCAGTTTTCCCCGATGGCCAAGGGAAAAAAAAGGGGGGCTGTAAACCCAATTTTTTCCCTTTAAAATTTGTTTTTGGGGGTGGGTAGCTAGAGAGGACTCCAGGGTCGTTAATTGAGTTTTCACCTGCTCCAATTGTAACCGTGCATCTCGCTTGATTCGCGACCCAATTCAATACATGACCTCGTAAAACCCCTTTGAGTTTCCCCAGAGATAAAATGGGAGAGACCGACCCTTCTTTGTTGGAAAGAAAACCCCACCACTTGGCCAAAATTTGTTCTGGGGGTTTTGGGGTTTTTTAAATTTAAATTTCTTTTGGTCTCCAAGGCATCTACGAATGGAATTTATTTCCCGAACGCGGGGTCAGTGTGAGGGGGGCATGATCCGACCAGGAGATAGTCCAATGTCTCCCGGGATAGTTTTAGTGGGTATTTTCCCTAGGAAGTAGAAAAACCTAGAGTGGGAGTTAGGGGGATGTGAAAAAAAGGGGGAATTACGCTCTGGGGGGGGGCAATTCTCCAAAGATCAAAAAACCCCAAGCGTTTTCATCTTCTAAATTCTTAGAAAGATTGACCGGGGTGATGGTTTCTTCGGGCGATGTGAAGTCTACAATTGGTCTGAGAGTGAAAGGTTAAGTCCCCTCCCAAAAGAAGCTTTGGGGAAAGGGGATCGCTGAATTTAGAAGGTTTGCTTCTAAAACCCCTGTTGTGATGTTGGGGCGTATACATTACATAGGTAATTGGAGCTCCAAGTATGCCCCTTTAAGAATGTGAATCCCTTTGATCCCCATAAAGAACTAGAAATTTGGAGGGGGTTGTTTAGAGAGGATACCCACCCCTGCCCTTTTTTTTATCTTGAGAGGCTAATAGGAGACGGATATTGTTTTTTTAAAAAATCAAGGGGCCCAATTTTTTTAAAGGGGTTTTTCTTGAAGAAATACGAGCACCCTGATATTTTAAAATTCGGTGAATGGGAGTTGCGTCTGCACTGAGTTGAGGCCTTTTATTTGATAAAACTTTTTAAAACCACATAAAGAATAAGAAAAAGACCCGTTCTGATAATTGACCTGGGGGTACCCACTACTTTTCACTAAAAAACTGGGTGGAACGACACTTGGGAGGGGGATCAGGAACAAAAGAGTCAGGGGTCTAGGGGGAAAACCACCAACTTCGGTGGTTTTCCCAGGAATGTCTCTGGTGGGGAAAGCGGGCTTGTAAATCAAAACAACCCTCTGGTGTGGAGAACCGGAAACCACAAAACCAAACCACCCACAACCCCCTATGTGGGGTAACAGGGAACTGGTTTGTGAAAACCAATGGGGCCCTAATGGCCCATTGTCCTGCAGATGCAAGAGGAAAAATAGACATATATTTATTTATGAGTCCCGTGGGGGGGTGAGGGAACCCCGGACAGAGGGAAAAAATTTAAAAAATACTTGGGGCCCTAAAAAAAAAAAAAAAAATAAAAAAAAAATAGTCAGGCTGGATACCCTCCCAAATAGAAGGACCCTGGCCCAGCCCCCTCAACACCCCACAGGGCGGCTTATACATAAACTCCTCAGAAATGCATTAGTTCCTCTTAAGGGGCTGCTTATGAAAATGCTGAACTGATTATACAATTAACCTTGGCTAGGCCAATGCAGCTTGTAGCCTATGCGTAGGCACAATAACGGTATTAAGTACCAATCGAGACCCATTGTATTGTTATAGCAGGTACTTAATCCATGACCCCGGATACTCCACCTAGGCAGCGTTTAGAGTCAGATTTCCAAAGGATATGGGAAATAACAAAGACTTCCAGTGGAAATCACCGACCCCATAGGTTGAAGGTTAAAAACCCCAGACGAGATGGGATCTCCGGGAGCCCCTTTGGGTGTGTATTTTTTTTTTGTTTTTAATTGGGTTTTCCAGATTGCGGGAGTGCCGGAAGGGGGGGGATTCAAGTTCCGTTGGAAAGCCCGGGAGTGGGTTTTCCCAGTGTTGAGCAAAATTGTAGCAAGTCCCCATGAACCTCGGGGTGGCTGTTTTCCCCTAAAGCAATAAAATAAGGGAAACCCCCTTTAAAATATTTTCTTTTCCCTAAAGGTTTCCCCTTAGGGGTTTTAGGCATTTCTTTTATACAGATTTTTACCCATGAGAGATTTTGGGAAACCCCTGCAATTGGATCCCTATATAATTGCTTTCTGAGCCTGGTGACTTCATTATGCGTTCTTTAAGTTGAAAATCATAAAAGGCAGCATATACGTCTCTTGGAGTGGCTGGGAAGCTCGGGGGGGAAGGGCCACGGGGGGGCCATTTCCCTTTGATCATGTCGTTTCAGGCTCTCCAATAATGAGTTAAAAGATAGCAGAAAGGAAATCACGGTAGATTTTTAAAATTTTGGGTTTCGGAGACCCGATTCTTAGTTTAAAAACTTTCCCCCTAAATTATCTAGTCTTTGATGTCTGGTCGTACCTCAAAAAGCGCGGGTTATATGAAAATGAGTTGCGATCTGCCAATGTACGAGTAGCATCATGAGCCTCCCCCAAGTGCCCACCCCCCCGGCGACCATTTTTGGTCTGAGCGGATTGCCCCGATCTTGATTTGCATCATCTTAACTCCCCCATAATTTTTTTTTTAAAATCTTGTTTGGTGGGGAAATGGCGTAGTTTCTCTAATACTGGTGGGATAAATCTGTTCGGGGCCCCTCTACGGTTTAACGGGGTTCCAAGAGGATGCCCAGTCAGCTTCCCCAAGACGGCGGGGAACGAGAAGGGGAAATGGGATCCATAACGTCCTCTATAGGATCCGACCAGGAGGAGGATTTGGAAAAACCCCGGTGGGGTTTTTTTGGGTTTCCCCGGGGGACGATTTTTGAAGGAGCTGTTTGATCTTGGATCTTTTTGCGGATGGGTGGTTTTGGGGGGTATGAGGGGTTTAATATTTAAGTGTCCCCGGGTTTCCACCTTTTGTTAGGGGTGGAGAGGCCGAGCTAGGTGTTTGGAGTAAGTCAGGTGGCTGAGGTTGTTGGTGCGAAGTGGATAAAACGGACCCTTTTGGCTGGGAGTCCTTTGCCCTTGTGCAGGTCTGTTCCACCTTAGCAGAATCCCCCAGAGACAAGGATCTTTTAGACCCTAAGTACGGCCCCTTGCCTGGAGAAAGTGGCCTGATGATGTAGTGCTGGAGGGAGAGGTCGCCTGCTGCAGATTTATTAACTTTACACCGCCGTGGAGGGGGCCTCTGAGGTTTTGGTTTAGCCAGATTAAGGGAGTCTGTGACTGCAGGCTATATAGATGGTCGGTCTAGACCTGTGAGGATTATCCCGTGCTACATATAATATATCCCCAGGCAACGACCCAGTACCTTTATACTGTGTTTGCAGCTGGCGTTAATCTGAGGGATGACCCTGCGGTGGGTGCTGGCAGGGCGCGGGGTCTCCTCCTTCCACGGTCCGCTGTACACCACTCCCGCCTTGCTGTGATAGCTGCGCGGGTGTTTATGTCTTCTCCCCAAAGGGCAGTTTGCGGCTCTGTTTTAGCCTTGAGTCCCGGCCCCGGCCTTTCTGGAGGGGGTCTGCGTTTCCCCCCTCGATTTTTTCGCCAAAATTTCCCCCTCGAGCAGCAGGCCCCGTCTGTTTTCCCTTTCCCGCGGAATCCCCCGCGGGATAAAATTCGCTGTCTTTTCCTTCTTCCTGCCGAAACTTCTCCAGTACGTGCCCCTCACGATGGCCTTTCTTTTTCACTGCTTTTACGCTCTTTTAAGCCAAGTAGTGCCGTTGCAGCCCCTTAGATGCACGACAGGTCTCCGGAGAGATACAGTTATGCGGCCATCTTAGATGGTGCCAGGACACGCCCCCCCTCAAGGATAAGTTTTATACTCCTAGAACTATGTCAAAGATCTCACACCCAGCCAGCCTGCCCTGCACTGACGAGGTTCAAACACCCCAAAAAAGCTGTCTGTGGATAAATGACTCTTTCTTAGAGAGGAGTTACCTGTTCATATTTTAAGGCTTATTAATGGGTCGAGGTGATTAAAAGAGACACTGTCCAATGAGTGGAATCAACGATCTAGTTTTCTTCCCTATAACTTAATTGCATAAAGATAATTCTGCACAGTGCTTCATCTAATCTAATGTCAGCCCTGGTAGGGTCGAGGCCTAAAGGTTCTTCTGTCTTACGGTGTAATACATTGGAACCATGTTACAGATGTTTTTATTGTTATAGATTTCTAGGTTATGCCTCTTCTGTAACTATTGATACTATTCAGCTTTTTTCAGGCTCCTGAATCAAAAAATCTTCCTACAGTTGAAACCAGAAGTTTACATACACTATATAAAAAGACACATATACATATTTTCTCAGTATCTAACATGAAATCAGAATAAACCTTCCCTGTTTTAGGTCAATTAGGAACCAAAATTATTTATATTTGCCAAATGCACATGAGGTTGTAACTGCTTATTTATCCAGTGTAATCAAGTAGGGATTTGATATGAAGTTGTGGTCTGCTGTTACTAAGATAAACAGTTGGCAGGTAAAGAGAATTAATTCTGATGTCGAAACATGCAGCAGCAAAACAAGGTAGACAAAGATTAATCCCTTGTTGTACAAGACTGTAAGTGGCAGCTGTATGGCCTTCATGCTTCATTACAATGCTGGCACTTATAAAGCAGTTAATTGTATGGTAAGATGCCAATTAAAAGTATCTGACAGTCATTAAATAGACAGATTCCTATTTACATATGTATTATTTGTTTTATTGTATCAATGCTGGCATCAGCTTGGAGCTCAGAGCAATAGAAAATAGAAAGATTCATGCTGCTGCTGTTATGGGCTTGTCTAGTAGAAAAAAATGTTTTCAAAAAAAATCTCTCTCCCAAAGTTGATCACTTTTGTAATGTACTTTTATGTGGACTTCCTGCAGTTCTACATCAACTGTTGATGACAGGAAGCTTTGTAGTACAAACACACAGGAATTAGCTCTGTGGTGAGCCCAGGAGATCAGGTGACCACAGGGGTTTAGCTATGTTTAGGATAGCCTTTTAAGACACATTCTTTTGGTCCGGGCTTTCAACATGAGGAAGGAAACAGTGGGTGTGCACTGAGACTGAGATTGTGAGAGAGAAAAACTGCAGAATTAGGATGCTGGGATTTTTAGTTCTGCAGGAAAAAGGGAAGCAGTATTCAAACAGGAAATGCTGCTGCTCAGCTGTAAAGAAAGGAGGCTACATAAAGAGGCATCAGGCAAACTGGTTGAGATTTTTTTTCTTTTTTTGGTTCAACAGACAACCCCCTTTACTAGAGAATAAATAGAACTGCTGTGCAAAGTTTGCATAACTGTGCCATATAGTGCCCAAGTAACAGTGCTATATAGTGCCAAGTTTACAGTGCTATATAGTGCCAAGTTTACAGTGCCATATAGTGGAATCAATCTAATTTTTATTGTGTATATTTTGCTTGACTGGCCACTATCAAGGTCTATGGAGGTCCTTGGGCAAACTGTAGGGCCCACCTCCAATAGTTTTTGAAATTGAAAGTAATAATGCCATAATACAAACAATACTTAATACAGTAGGAAAGACAGTTCTATAAGGTGTCAAATAACAGCATCATACATTGCCAATTTATAGTGCCATGTAGTAAAAACATAAAAGCTCTATAGAGTGCCCACATTTCTATGTTGGGTGGGGGGATGACAACTATTCTTTACTGTACTATATCCTTTTTATGAATTGCATTGTGAATATTTTGTATTCTGTTTTACTTACAGGTTTCTTGGGCTGCCAAAGATGCAGTTATGGGCATAGGCTCTAGTTTCGGCAAGTAGCCATGTGTGGTGGCATTGGTATACCACACCCTTACACTGATGGGATGGCTAGATAATAGAAAGAGAGGGAAAGGGTCTTAGGCCCGGTTCACACGGCTTATTCAAGCCATAATTGCGGGACGGATCCCGCCCGCAATACGGCTTGAATATGGGGCGGGGGAGGGGCGGGGGCGCTGCCCGCCGGCCCCATAGACTTTCACTATCCACAGCACATATTCCGCCGGGAAAATAAACATGTCACTTTCTCCCCGCCCGGCGGATTCGCCGAGCGAGGAGGAGAGACGGAATCCATAGTTCTCTATGAGAACTGTGGATTACCATAATGGCTGGGACGGATTGCAGCCGTATTGCAGCGAAGTACGGCGCCCAATACGGCTGCAATCCGTCCCTGAAATAAGCCGTGTGAACGGCCCTTTAAAGTGGTCCTGCCACGACTAACATTTATCACCTTTCCACAGGGCAGGTGATAAATGTCTAGTTTCTGGGGATCCTGCTGCTGGAAGAATGTGAATAGCTGAGCCCTGTACTTGGCTATCTCTCCAGGAGTCAGGGTTCTAGCAGTGGGATTGTCAGCGATCAGACATTTATTACCTATCCCCTACCCTGTGGATAGGTGATAAATGTCATCTGTGATACAAACCCTACAAGAGAGACAATTATATTGCTGTTTAAATTGTAAATTGGACCCGGGTTTGTGCATTAGAATGCTGGCTTGATTCTCTGTAGAAGGGAAAGGGTAACTGAAAGCTGAAAACGGCTAATGTGCTAGAGGCTGAGGGGTGCAGGTTATACTTCTGTGGAGCTTAAAAGGGGATCACCTGTGTGAAAGAGAAGATCCCTCACTGGGAGAGAAATAGTGCTGCTTGGACAAGCAGATCAAGGACATCATGGATCGATAAGGACTGGCTGTGCATGTACAGTATTTCACAAAAGTGAGCACACTCCTCATTTTTGTAAATATTCTATTATATCTTTTCATGGGATAACACTGAAGACATGACACTTTGATACAATGTAAAGCAGTCAGTGTGCAACTTGTATAACAGTGTAAATTTGGTGTGCCCCCAGAATAACTGAACACACAGCCATCAATGTCTAAACCGCTCACAAAAAAACAGAGTACACCACTAAGTGAAAATGGACAGATTATGCCCAATTTGCCATTTTCCTTCCACGGTGTCATGTGACTCGTTAGTGTAACAGGACCTCAGGTGTGAATGGTGAGCAGGTGTGTTAAAGGTGGAGCTAGCGCTCTCAGACACTCACATACTGGTCACTGGAAGTTCAGCATGGCACCTCATGACAAATAACTGTATGAGGATCTGAAAAAACGAATTGTTGCTCTATATAAATATGGCCAAGCTATAAGAAGATTGCCAATACCCTGAAACTGAGCTGCAGCACAGTGACTAAGACCATACAGTGGTTTAACAAGACAGGTTCCACTCAGTACAGGCCTCATCATGGTCGACCAAAGAATTTGAGTGCACATGCTCAGCGTCATATCCAGAGATTGTCCTTTCAAATTATATGTATGAGTGCTGCCAGCATTGCTGCAGAAGTAAGAAGGGCGGGGGGAGGGAGGTCAGCGTCACTGCTAGCCCATATGCCACACACTTCAAAATTGCTCTGCATGGCTGCTTTCCCAGAGGAAAGCCTTTTTTAAAGATGATCCAAGAAAGCCTGCAAACAGTTTTATAATGACAAGCAGACTAAGGCATAAATTTTAGAACCTGTCCTTTGGGTCTGAGAGACCAAATTTAAATTATTTTTCAGTGGTGTCAGCGTGTGTGGCAGCAAACAGGTTTAGGAGTGCAAAGACAAGTGTATCTTGCCACAGTCAAGATGGTTTGGGGGGATGTCATGGTTTGGGCTGATGGCTGTTGGCTGTGGGGAGCTACGGTACCATCGGGGGGGGACCATGGGGTGCCCCCATGTATGAAACGAACAATCCCCTCCTTTTAGAAACTGGGCCACAGGGTAGTATTCCAACATTGTAGCGACTTCATACACACCTCCAAGACGACCACTTGTTGCTAAAGAAAATGAAGGTAAAGGTTCTGGACTAGTCAAGCATGTCTCCAGACCTAAAAAATATTGGACGTTGGGGGGCATTTGAAACAGGAGGTGGAGCGCAAGATCTCCAACATCCATCAGCTCCGTGATGTTGTCATGGAGGAGTGGAGTGGAGTGGAAGAGGATTCTAGTAGCTGCAAAACCCGTGAAAGCTCTAGGAACTCCCTTTCCAAGAGAGTTAAGACAATGCTGGAAAATAATGGTGGGGCCCACAAAAATTTGGGACATTTTGGGCACAATTTTCCATTTTCACTTGGGGGGTTACCACTTTTTTTGGTTTTAAAATTTTACCAGAGGGTGTGTGGGAAGGACCAAATTTTAATGTTTTAACTTTAAGACACCCCCAAAAGAAAAGTGTCCATTTTCTGTTCCTTTAAAAAATTTAAAAAATTTTCTGGGGGTGCAGTTTCTTTAGTGGAAATTAAAAAGTTTGCGAGAAAATTTAAATTTTGGGAAACAATGATGCAAAGCAAATTCCTTGTTTTTGGGTCGGGGGCCAGGGGGGTGGGGAAAACAGAGTTGGGTCCGGTAAGGGGAGCAGGGGGTTAAAACCCCGAAAAGTCTTTTACCTTTAGAGGAAATTCAGTGGATGTATGTGGGGGTACCTGTAGGGGGGGTAAGGGGCCTGATTTTAGAATGTCCAGGGTTTGGCACTGGATTGTAGAACTTGTCGAACAGTCCTGTTAGCAGTGAGCTGTTGCACAGTTGTAAATAGCAATGCCCACATTATAGTGCTATGCAAGGGGCAGATAACACTACCATACAAAAAATATTTGTATATCTAATGTTACGTATTTTTGTGTCAAAAAAAGACAAATTACATCAGTGATACCTTTACGGGCTAACCAGAAAAATTACATTTGCAGGCTTTCAGAACGTAGATGCCTCTTTAACAGGCAAATTAACTTAATGACAAAAAACACAGGGCACTCATGAGGTCCCATTGCAACCTAGGGCCTAGCAAAGACCATTGTTCTACCATTAATATCTGCTTATTGGGCTAACGATCCTGCAAGGGAACATCAACCAGCCCCATTCCCTGCATAGTGGGTGGCTGGGAAGATAGTGGCCACAGCAGTGAATTAGTACTGAGGGTCTTTCATTGTCAGGAACGGTGGAGGGGGGTGGGGGGTGTCAAGTGGTTTAGAACCCTACAAGTCATACAGCTATGGCATACTTTGAGATTGGGCTCAAAATTTACAAATGTTCAAGCGGATTAAAGTGTTTACATAATGCGGCCATATAAAAGAGAGGGCCATATGTATGAAAAAAGTCTAGGTCTAAAACTCACTTTGTTGCCCATAACAACCAATCAGCGCGCCCCTATCATTTCATATAGTGCTCCTGGCAACAAAGTGAGATTTAGACCTAGACAGTTTTCATACAAGTGACCCTATGTTTCAATTACTAAATACCATTATTATCAGTTAAAATCATAAGACAATGATATAATACCAAGATATTACTACCATTACCATATACAGGCCACGTAGTACCTTCATATGGTTCCAAAATAATACGTGGTATCCAAATAATACTCCCCAAATAATTGCCCCCACATAGTACTAGATACAATTTACAAACAATATTACCAGAGATAAATCATACTGGATGGTCTTAGCTTGCTCCTAGAATTTCTGTCCTTAAATGAGTTTTCTCACCAGAATGATTAGCTTTTAGCACATAGGGAAAAGTAAATGTTGGTAAAGGTGAAAGATTATTACCAAATGCATTGCTGATTAGATTTTGCTTTGTTCACAAGATAAAGAAGATTATATCTACTGCTAGTGTACACAAATTTCTCTAGGTTACCTACCACCTCTTCATGCACTCTCTTATCTCTCATTGCTTCAAGCTGCTGTAAGTCAATTAATGACAAGCTTTAAGACTTAGAGCTCTGTAGCCTTGTAGACTGCTATTTGCAAACCTACAGTACTCTTCTAGAATCAGCTAGGAAAAGTAGAGTTGATATGCCACTCACTGCTATAGAATCAGTCACAGCCTAACCAGGAAGTGTGAGTCTGAAACTGCATGTGGCTCTGTCAAACAGCGTGGTGAGAACCAGGGCTGTGGACTCGGTAAGCCGAAGCCCCGACTCCGACTCCTCAATTTCTCAAACCTCCGACTCCTGACTCCCTCATGCATGGCGCATGTTTAAGTGATAACTTTACTGTAGTAAAATGGTCCCATCAGGCTGTTTATCACCTTATGATACAATAATCAAGCTATTTGGGTTTAAACAGCCCCTGACAAGCAAAAAGGGTAACAATGTTTTGAACTTTTGAACACTTGTGGGGAGAGTTGAAGAAAAACTCTGTATTTGTGTCCAAGTCCAGTCTGCACCAAGATTGGGAATGTGTA
This sequence comes from Phyllomedusa bahiana, assembly GCA_025379985.1. Lineage (NCBI taxonomy): Eukaryota > Metazoa > Chordata > Amphibia > Anura > Hylidae > Phyllomedusa > Phyllomedusa bahiana. The sequence goes on from JAODAL010012552.1 coordinate 59,883, forward strand.
GAAGAGACCTGGGATCAGATTTTGGTCAAGATGTGCTTGAATCTGATTCAGAGCCCAGAAGGATTCGGGCAGTATTGAAAACCAAGGTGGATTTCCCAAATACTAACAAAATAAAAAAAAATTTCCCATTTTGATTTTTAGGAGCAAAACTGTAACTAAGCAGATGCTAAATACTTGCAAGTCACATTTACAGTCATATGAAAAAGTTTGGGCCCCCTATTAATCTAAAATAATTTTTAGTTCTAAATATTTGGGTGTTTGCAACAGCCATTTCAATTTGATATATCTAATAAACTAATATTGCACATTTTGTGTTAGTACAATAAACCTCATTTCATCCGGAAATATTACTGTGTCCTCAGTTATTAGATATATCAAATTGAAATGGCTGTTGCAAACACCCAAATATTTAGAACTAAAAATGATTAAGATTAATAGGGGGGGCCCAAACTTTTTCATATGACTGTATGTATAAGATAGGTAAGATAACTGTATATAAAATTACAGTAGCCTCAAAGCTGTAGTGGAGGGTGAGATATGGAGTCTGAAAGTCACAAGTTCAAAACATTGTTACCCTTTTGCTTGTCAGTGTAAAATTTTATTTATTGGAAAATGACTTTAGGACACAAAAAAAATTTAAAAATGAAAACACTGCAGGAAAAATTTGTGAAGTTCGAATTTGTTCTGAGGAATAGTTATTGCCTCCATCAGATCCTGCATACATGACCTCACATCTGACCCCATTATTTCCAGGCTAGAGAACGGGCCTCTCTACACTAATTGGGTTGGGGGCAAAGCGGTGACCACAGGGGCAACATCTCTAACAATGTCAGGGTATAAAGGAATTGCCTCAAACAGTCCGTTTTGATGAGTGGTTGAACTCTTCTACTTCTTTGAAAGCAAGTGAAAAATTTTGCTGAAATCTGTTTGCCATGGGAGCAGAATCTTTTCCCCTGGGGCAGCGCTTTGCCTGCTCCATGTCATCAATTACACTCCTCATGTGATGAGGCTGAAGATATGGGAGCAGTAGTACTGGCCGGACTCAATTCCTCTTGCTCTTTGCACTGCATCGAACTAACTGGACAACTATTATATATTTATTTTGGGAGTCGAGTCGGTCATTTTATGACGACTCCGACTCCTGCAAAATAGCCACCGACTCCGACTCCACAGAACTGGTGAGAACACCCTGTTAAGGGGGTTGTCTGGATTAAAAAAGTACTTCACTTGACTAGGTTGGAGGGGAAATTATAAATGACTCACCTTTTCAACTTGTTCCATTCCAGCACCGAGCTCCGGTCTCACTGCTCCCCGCTGACGTCACGTTCACTGTGCACATGACCCCGCAGGCTTACACATAGTGATGTCTTCCTGTTTAAATGGCACGTGACTGCTGAGGACTGTGACTGGCTGCAGAGCCACATGCTGATGATTGGGATGCCATCGGCAAGTACCCTGGGACCGGAGCCGGTTTGAAAGGTCTTTTATTTCTTTCAATGCTAACACCTCCCCTGCCCAATAACATGTTTTCTTAAAAAAAGACAAATCCTTTAAAGATTATCTAAAAAGCAAGATCTCTGGGCAATTACGTATCTTGCCATTCACTAAAAGAGGACATGATTGTCTCTTTAACATATCACAGCCATAATCTACACGACCAGTCATGAGGTAAGCATTTCTTCTTAATCGATTGTAGGTTCACCTGATAGTAGATTACAGTTTACTCCAGTAAATAAGCATCACTTGGAGAATTGCAATTAGATGAGAAGTTCTTCATGTTGTCAAATTAATGTCCATATCCAAGATGTGAAGAATGAACTCATTGAGACAGATCCTGAGGGGCAGTTGTGGCTGCCATACCTTCCCCATAATGAAATGTGATTACATTGCTTTCATTGGAGGCTTAGTGTCCCATGATGTATTTTATAGACTCATATAATGTATGCAGTACATGAACCTGCATTATTGACATCTAATTACATGCTACAATGGCGGGTAATGAACAGGAATGCAATTTAACTCAACATGATTGCTCACAGTCCCCTTACTAACCAATGACATTGGCACATACATAAATCTGTCATATCAAGGGTATCTATCAGAGCAGAAACACCTGCTGCAGCCCCTAGGTCCATGACACACAACTAAAGCGGCAACACTCTGCAGTTATAGAGAAATAGATGAGGTGGGTCAAGTGTTACCAAGATAGGACAATGGGATGATTCAAGACTGGGGTAAATAATTTTCTTTTTACTGGAACTGTATCTATTTATGTTTCCTAGCCAGGCTGTGAGTGGTTCTATAACAGTGATTGGCATATCAGCTCTGTTATTCCTAGCTGGGCCTCTTATAGTGACATGACTGCTAGAGATTTATAATCTGTAGTGCTCAAGGCTACAGAGCTCTAAGGGTATGTTCGCGTCGTATTTGCTCTCTAATACGAGCGAGATGCGCGCCGAAATTACGGTGATCCACAGTTCTCATAGAGAACTCCCCGGGAGATAAGTGACATGTAATGACAGTCTATGGGGCCGGTGGGCTACTGGCCGCTCTGCGTCGCGGGAGTACGCGCCAATCAGCGCGACTCCCAAACACCCGGCGTAATTGCGGGGCGTATGGTAATACGCCAAGCATTTAAGCCGTGTGAACATAGCCTAAAGGGTTAAAGCTTGTCACTAAGTAATGTAAACAAGCTCCTGTCTTTTAAGATCAGGAACACACCAGGTAGTGAGTCATCATCCCAACCACTGCTCCAACTAGTAAGAGCGAGGGTAACTAGGAAGAATAACAGTATGTAGAAAATCAGGAGATAACATCTACTCCCAACTGAAGAGGAGCAAAATCAGAACAGCAATGTATCTGGTAATAGTCTTTATTACCTGTGCCTACATGTTTAAAGGTAATCAGTGAAATGAGAATACCCCTTTAAGTCCAGATCCTTTCATGGTTCCTCAGTGTATCTTTTATAGTGGATTTCCATTTTGAAAAAACCTAAAGATTAACGTCTTGACTTAACGAAAGTTTAGAGAAGATTTGCCATGACTCTTTAGTCAAGTATGAGTGATGAGGGTTCATTCTTTTTGTTGTACGATACAATCAGCATTGTTTCTATAGATAGTTATACAGGGACAGGTTTTGAAGACCAAGATTTTCAAACATGCTGCAAAGTACATCAAAATCACTTTGATATGATTGTTCAATATTGCATAAAAATGGTTTTCTACGACCGAGGTCTTCCCAAAAAAAGATGGCCAGTATGTTAAGCATGTGATATACTCTGCTGAAGAGAAATTAGCTTTGTTAAAGAGGTGGTTTTCTCAGAGACTGCGTCTTTTGGAGGTTTTTGTGCACAGGATATGGCGAGAGGTTTGTAGACAACCCTTAATTAATTCATGTCTTTCAGCCCCTATCCATTACATAAAGATGCATTTAACCATTCTTGCAATCTCCATAGATGAACATTTTAGTAAATCAGACGTACTGAAGAGAACGGTAAGTGTAAGCCTGGCACTTCCATAGGATACCACCTTGCCATAAATTAACATGTAAAACTTCTAATCTGCTAGATTTGCCGCAGTTAGCTGTGAGTGCTGTTATTGTGTATTGGAAGCATTTACAAACAACACCTCACACACAGATCAATAGACAAAGCGAAGCCACCAAGTGCTGATGCACATAAAAATCCGCTATCCTCTGATCTATCACTACCTACAGAGATCCAAACTCTGAAAGTGACATCAAACCAAGAACTATGCATCCAGAGCCTCCTAAAAAGGATTCCAATGGTCGAACAGCCACACACAAGCCTACGATTACCATATACTGTACAATGTCAAGCATTGGCTGGAATGGCTTAAAGCATGTGGTCAATAGACTCTGGAGCAGTAATGACATGCTCTGTATTTCAATATCTAACAGTCAAATGGAAAAATCTGATTTTTGTGAACACCCAGAGGGGCTACTTATCCGAATGCAGAATGTCAACTGTAATATGTGATAAATAAAGTAGGGTATGGAGCTGTTTTCCACAATTTTTTCTCTTATGTTCATTAAGGGATAATGGTCATGGTGCAACATATGGACATTTTACATAACTGTTGCGTCCAATTTGTGGTAACAACTTGAGGATAGCACTTTCCTGTGAACAATAGAAGATCTATAGTGAAATGGTTTGAGGAATTTGGAGTGGAGGAACTTGAGTCGCTGTACATAAACCTGATCTAAACCCCACAAATCCATTTGGGATAAATTAGAACATAGATTGTGAGCCAGAGTTTCTCATCCAAAATCAGAGCCTGATCTCACAAATTTTTGGCACAAATTCCCATAAACACACTATAATTATTCGTAGAAGAGTGGAAGCTGTTCTAACTGCAAAAGGGAGCTAGTAAAACCATAGTTTTTGATAGTATGTCCAGTGGCGTAGCTACAGGGGTCACAGTGGTAGCACTTGCGGCTAGGCCAACGAACCAAGAGGGCCTACAGGCTCTTCTTGCCACACAGCTGCATTGTTGGGTCACATAGACCCAGCAAAGCAGTGATCACAGCCACTTGCACGGTGCATGCACCTACTGACGCAGGACAACCGGGATACACACATCCCGACTGTTCATCTGTAGTGATGAGCGATTGTGTCAACTATCGTTATCGATTCGATAGTCGATGTCGGCAATTATCATGATGATTTCCGATAGTCGACAACAGATTATCGCCGATGACCATTAAAGTCTATGGGAGAGCAACAACACCTTCATTCTTACACCCAAACAGGGCTGGAGAAGCTGGAATTAACATCCACAACAGTCAAATGGATACGTGCTATAATCTTAGCACCACACTTAGGTTATAAAAGCACAGAAAAAAAATCACAGACCTTCACTATCCTTGTCTGTACCACAGCATGACCCTTAAACCTGCATGACCCACAAATTAGAAAGTCCCAGAAGGCAGTATTAATTTGAACCATCATTTTACTTGAACTGGACATTGACTATACCTGTCCTGGACCACAGCATGACCCATAAACCTGTCTGACCCACAGATTTAAAAGTGCGGAAAAGGAGTCTTTGAAACACCATTTTACTTGAACTGGACATTGACTATGCCTGTCCTGGACCGCAGCATGACCCTTAAACCTGCATGACCCACAAATTAAAAAGTGCTGGAAAAAGGAATCTTTCAACCACCATTTTAGTTTAACTGGACATAGACTATCCCTGTCCTGGACCGCAGCATGACCCTTAAATCTACATGACCCACAGATTAAAAAGTGCTGGAAAAAGGAGTCTTTGAACCACCATTTTAGTTGAACTGGACATTGACTATGCCTGTCCTGGCCCGTATGACCAAAAACCTGTCTGCCCAAAAAAAAGTGGGGGAAAAAGAAGCTTTAAACCACATTTTCTTTAACGGACATTGATATACCTGCCTGGGCCCACAGCATGAGCCCAAACCTGCAGACCCACAGATTAAAAAGTCCCGGAAAAAAAAGGAGTCTTTGACCACCATTTTATTGAACTGGATTTGACTATCCCTGTCCTGGCCCGCACATGCGGGTTCATTAACCACTAAAAGAACAGATTGGCGACACTGTTCTTATGAGATTCACAGGGCCCTGCCAGCGATACAGGCCGAAGGGGCCTGAAAAAAGAGATCCATGGCTTGCGTGTTGTCGCCACACTGGGAAGGGGAACATTCCCGACACCCCTCTTTGCCCTTTTCCTCTGCATTTCGCTCCAGTTCAGAAAATAAAAATTTAAAAAGGTAGGAAGGTTTTTGCAGTCTCTTATTGAAAGCGGCAGATCACAGCTATTCTTAAATCCCTAATTTCCAACAGCCAAAAAAAATAGAACTGAAATTTTCTTGGAATACCCGTGAAATGCGGGTTGGGGAAGAACCGAAGACAAAAAGTTTCTTCCTTCAGTCCCAGGGATTTTCAAATGCCCAGTAGGATGGGAATTTATGTTTTCAAAAAACTATCTCAAATGCGTATCGCCCAAAATGGATTTATCGAGCGCAATAAAACATCAAAATTACAGGATGGATATTGGTTTTTGCAGAAAGAAAACGGAACAGTTACTAAAAAATTTCTAAACCCAATTTTGAACAAGGTGGGTCTTTTAAAAAAAATGGGGCAACCAAAATGCAAAACAGTATTTAAAGTTATTGGATAAAAAAAAGGTGGTTTTTGACCTGAAAAACACCCAAAATTTCTAGAAAATTTTTTTATCAAAAATTTAAAAATACAAGGGGCTCTTTGAAAAAAAAATGGGAGAACAAAAAAAAGGGACAATTTTACCTCGGTCAAGGTGTGCTGGGCCAAAAGTGGTAAAAACAAATGGCATTTAATGCAGGTTCAAAGCAGAGTCTGGGGGTGCACAATTACACCTTTCCCTTTCCCAAAGCCCCCTGTCTGTCTGTCCAGGCAGATGCCTTTAAAAGTCTCAGTCTAAATAACTAAGAACTGAAATTCCTAAACTACCTATGTTTAATTTGTTTTTCCCCCCCAGCTAAAAGAAAGTTTTTCTGTATGAATAAAGAGAAAAATATCTCCCGACCTTTAGCTGTATTGAAGACCCCGTAGCACAAATCTTGCCTAAAATGGGGACCCCTGAAACAATGATACTTTAAACATGGGAAAAAACTGGTCTATGCAAAACAAGGTCATTTTTATTTTTCCCAAACCAAAAGACAAACCCCTACACCAATTAAATTTAAAGACGTCCCACCAAACCCCCCGCTCACCCTGCTTTTGCCCCTAAGCTATTTTCTGGCCCCCCAAAAAACAGGAAGGTGCCCGGAAAAAAAAGGGGGGGGGTTGTAATAAATTAATTCTGCAAAATTTTTCACCCTAAAAATTTAGCGTATTGGAAAAAAATTTCCCCTTCAAAACCTAAAAAATTTGTTGCCCATTTCAACTTTGTTTTATTATAATTTGCCTCAACCCCCATTCAATTTTTCAACTGTTTACACCGGTATCTACCACTAAATTGGGTTTTGTTTGAAAGGTAATATAAAAGTCTGCAGAGCCTGTTTATACTTATATCTACCACTCTATGGTCAATTTATAAAGGTAATATACAGTCTGCTGAACCTGTGTACAAATGGTATCTACCACTATATGGTCACTGTATGGCGGTAATATACAGTCTGCAGAGCCTGTGTACACTGGTATCTACCACTCTATGGTCACTGTACAGTACAGTGGTATTATACAGTCTGCAGAGCCTGTGTATACTGATATCTACCACTATATGCTCACTGTATTGTGGTAATATACCCTCTGCAGAACCTGTGTATACTGATATCTACCACTATATGGTCACTGTATGGTGGTATTATACAGTCTGCAGAGCCTGTGTATACTGATATCTACCATTATATGGTAAATGTATGGTGGTAATAATGGTCTTAGTGTAACGGTTTATATTTAGTGACAATACAATGGTATTATTCAAACCGTTTATGGTGGTGATATGTGGTCATGATGTGGCGGTATTATTTGATCTTTATATATTGTCATTGTTGGTATTATTGGTCTGTCCTGAAATTCTTGCAAAGTTAGTACAATTTAAGGTTAGCAAGGACCCTACCAAAGATCCTCACTCCTCAGTCAAGCCACCACTGGATAATTTTACAATTAACACATATTTCAGGCTAACCTCCAATGCTCAGCCTGTTCCCAACATTTCGTTTTTCAGCTTACATTAGTTAAGATTGTTCCACCATAACTTGCATGCAACTTCCATGTAATCCCCCAACCGCGTGTTGGACTGGGGTGCCTAGGGCTCACCAGTGGAATTTCATTCTGGGAACCCACAAATGGAGTTGACTCTGGGAGCCCACCAGTGGAGTTGACTCTGGGGGTCCCTACAGCTACTGTACATGCCATATATATATATATACTTATTTTACTGTCCTCTAAAAGGGAAATCACCCCAGCCTAAATCCATCAAATTACATACAATGATTACTAATGGCTTTCTGGGAACTCGGACCCTCCCTCCACCTCCCACGCTCTGTCATGAAACCCTTATCCTAGTACTACAGGGGTTTCATTCTTCCTGTTTGCATGGTTTTACCCCTTCACTCAAAAACACTACTGACAGTTGAATTTGGAATTAAGACTGAGAGCCCTAATAGGAACAATGAGTTATGACAATCTCTGTACTGCGCTGTAGAGTATGGCAGTGCTATATAAATAAAATCTATATATTTACACTGATATGTGAGGCAGCAGATGTAAGTGACTTTTAAAAAAGTTCTGTGCACCTTATACCATTACTTTCCTGCAGATGAGAGCAATGCACACCTGATGGAGGTAAAAGGTTGCCATAAAATAATAGGGTTTTCATTTCTCCAGTGATTTGAATGCGATGCAATGGACTGGAAGTTCTACTTAATGGCTCAGAACATGTGGATTTCCCTGATCACCTAAAGTGAAGATGTCTTAGGGGAAAAATGATTTGAGGAGATGCTTAAAAAAGGACATTTTTGGCAAAATCCATTTAGCGGTCAACTGCTTTGACCTGCACAAGTCATGTGATAACAAGACAAAGCCAAAACATACAGGGGAAGTTTTTTTTATTGTGTTTTTGTTCCCCTCCCCCAAACAAGCAGATTTGATTGGTAACTCTTTGTTGTGCACAGTTGCTGCATTGTAATGAGTTCTATGTACGCTTAAAAGGTTGCCCTATTTGTACTCTTTTTCCTGTTGCTGGTTCCTCCAGGGACAACCAGAAGAACCTCCACACAGAACCAGCTGTTAATAGTTAACTTTGGACTGTGGACATTCACCCTATTGCTACTATGAAAAGTCATCAACCCCTTACTTTCTTGGTATCATGGTTTATTCTGTTATGTACTTCTATGCTGTTAAACCCAGCTTACATTGTTTATTATAATATGTTCTGTTTATTTGCATTTACATTGCATCTTCACTGTGGGAAGGGTTAACACATAGCCAGCTAATATTGAGAGACTGTGAGGCATGCTACCTATAGACTGGTAAGTTCGTAACTTTCCACTTTGCTAGAAAATGCACAGCTGAATTTTGGAGGAAAAATCTCAGACAGCGACCTTTACACAATCTGGAAAAGATGCTGTGTCATTCTCATGGGCCAGAATGGAAGCTCTATACAAATGTATGAGACATTTAAAATGTTAACATTCATGTTGTAAATGTGGTGCTTCTCCCCTCCCATTAGAAGAGTCAAGATCATCTACAAATCATCAATAACTACAAAACAATCTGTAAAAGAGCTAGCACTAAAAGCCCTCTAGTGTTCTGCAGAAAGAGACCAGAGGTTAGCAGAAGAAACTCTGTCAGACTGCCTTTGTGACCAAAAGAAGATTCTGAAGATATCAACCCACAGATCCTTGGTCACCAGCTGTTTGACCTAGAAGTCCGCCAGATGACTGAACCACAGACCCTGGGACACCAGTGTTTCAGCCAGCATACCGGCCTTCTAAGGGAGCGAGGGACAGCTAGCCCAGGCCTTTTCTCAGCACAGAGCCTTTGTCTAAAAGGGAGGAGACTGGAGAAGCTGCTCATTGTCTTGTCTGTATTGTGTTGCACTTGAGTTCCTTCATTAAAAAAGTGAACTGGACTGACTCTCTGGACTTATTTCCCATTGGGTTTCCCCATGCCTTTCCAACCCTTCCAGAGAGCAGCAACACGTGGTGAACTTCGATCGTGTCTAGGGAATCCAGCACTGAGTTCAGGCCAGCCCAAAACTGGGCACTGCAGATGCTCGGGGTAATTGTGAGTGCTGTAAGTATTCATGGCCAGTCTGCTTTCAAGTCACATATTGGACTGTTCCCTGCAGTTATGGGGATATTGGGGAAAAGTTATTATGGTTCTTAAGTTATTATGGTAAATGTGCCAGCATTTCTCAAAAAATACTGGTGTATCTGCTATACACCACATTCATATGTGTTTTAGACAATTAGGGTATGTTCACACGAGCTAATTTCAGCGCGCATTTTGTGTCGTATTTGCGCTGTAATACGAGCGAGATGCGCACCGAAATTATGGTAATCCATAGCTCTCATAGACAACTATGGATCATGCCTCCTCTCCCCGCTCATACAATATGATCGTATTGTACGCGCGGGAAGATAAGTGACAGGTCAATTACTTGCGGCGAATACGCGTCGCGAGTAATGACTGTCAATGGGGCCAGCGGGCTGCCATGGCCCCCCGGGACCACGGGCGTAGCGCGACTCCCAAAGCACCCGGCGAACTACCGCCCGTACTGTACACGCCACAAGTACGACGTGTGAACATAGCCTTACTAAACACTTCTGCACCTAGTCCAACAAGAGGGACAATTAGAGTCAATTTTGGCATAAAGTAAGCCAACTAATAAAAGATGTATATTTAAACTAGACAGTCTAAACCTAAGCCAGATTTATCAACACTATGATAAATGAAGTGCATTGTAAAACTGTGTAGTCTAAGACTGCCCTGTCTAAGTATTAGACAGTATTGATAAATCTATTTTAGAATATTCTTTTGAAGGAGACTTTGTCAAGCAGTCATGATGCACAGCTGTTGTGTCAGTGCCTCAGCAAGAGCAGATCGGATTACATTGGTATTGTGAATTCATTGTATGAATAATTTGAAGGTTTTATTTTATTTTGGTACGCTAATATATTACTGAACTCAATTGGCATCATTTTTATGTCTATTCCGTTACATATTCTGTATCAGAAAATGCATAAAAACCATATTGTTTTCAACAGGAATAAGGTGTGAACCACAGTGCAGATTTTATAAAGATGCAACGTTGCAATAATAAGGCTGTGTCTCCCCAACAAAGATTTTTCATCTGATTTTTAAGCACATTCAGTATTTAGAATCCGCAAAAATCCAACTGTAAAAAGTACCCATAGACCTCAATAGAAAATCCAAGCTGGCAGCTGACGCGCATGTTTGGTACTAAGAGTATAGTGGCTAGGTCACAAGCAGAAGGTCAGGAAAGGCAGAGTTCATTAGTAAATGGGAAACAGAATGTCAGGACAGGCAGCAGACAAGTGCGGAAGTCAGGAAATTATCCAAGGTCAAATATCGGAATTTTGCAAACAGGAAAGTTAGCTAAGCACAGGGTAAAAACACCAATAAACTGGCAAAGAATGAAGGGGAAGTTGCCCTTTAAAGGGGTTGTATCGCTACAAAGATCATGTCTCAGATTATGGGGACAGTAAAAATAAGCACTTTTGTAATTGGGTTGCATTACCTCAGTCACTTGGTTTAGAGATATGAGCTTTCTGTAAATCTGTCTTCTATTTCTGCTGTTGCTAGTCCGGACACGCCCCCTTTTCTGTCATTGGCTAGTCGGGATACACCCCGGTCGGATCCCGCTCCTAGCCACGCCCCCTGCACTGTGATTGGCTGACTGACATTTCATTCAATCAACCATTTAGTGCTTCGGTATAATTAGACCCTTAGTTCTGGTCATGAACTTATATAAAATTGCTTTTTATTAATAACTTCTTTAAAAAGTCATAAAGTGACTATTTGTATAGACAAGACATTCTTATATCAAAAGATCACCTGAGTCCTTTGTAGCCGCTTTGCTTTCCGGCTTACTCTTGCTTGCATAAACATGCATACATCAGACCGAGGGCCTCGAAACGTCGCGAGATGTAGCGGCAACAGAGAGGGGAGGTGTTGTAGACGCTCTGAGAAGAGGACTTCGGTCTGATGTATTCATGTTTATGCAAGCAAGAGTAAGCCGGACGCCATATTTTGGATGTAAAGGAACTGTCGTACACAAACTAGGCGCATTATATACCGGGAACGACACATTGTAATGCGTCTAAAAATTATACGCTGTGTGCCTGCATAACACAATGCGTCTATTGAGGCGCATAGCACATCATTACAAGTATGTGTTAGGCTGATTTCATATACTTGTAATGATAAGTTAGGCGCCTCTGTGCGCAATGTGCCTCGATAGGCGTATTACATACTCTACCAATGAAATGTTTTGAGTCGGGATTAGCGCAAATCACGGCACATATCATATCATTAAAAGCGTATGTAATGCCCCTATCGAAGCACATTACACACGGAGGCACATAGCTTATCATTACAAGTATATGAAATACGCCTAACACATATACACTTGTAATGATGTGCTATGCGCCTCAATAGGCGCATTTCGTTATGGAGGCGCACAGTGCATCATTTTTAGGCGCATTATGTTTACTATGCAAGGTATACCTGACGCCAGATTTTTGATCGGGTCGGACTATACACTTATTTAATGCACCTAAAAACGGACGTAGCACTGCCAATTTCCGAACATCTCGCCCTAAATACTTATCTACTTAGCTTCTCCTGCTCTATAATATGATGCTGTTAGATCACAATGCATTTGTCTGGTGGCATGTATCTATTTAATGCCTTCTGCCCATCCACATGCTGGATCTCAGAGATCCCACCTGTGGATTAAAGAGGAGGGGAATAATTGCTCAAAAGAACAATTGTAACTGACTAAGTTGGATCTTGGGTGATCTCATTTACCTATGTTATAGAGAAGTCAAGAGTAGGTCTCCTAGTCTGTCACATAGACCCCCCTAGGTGAAAAAAGTCTAAATTCAGAGATAGGGTAAGTTTTATCTTTGTTGAAGAATACTACTCCTTTAAGTGTTACTTGATTGGCACTCCAGAATGTAATTATCCTATAACAATTAAAATGTGCTCTAATACTCATGAGCCTGTAAAGTGACTGAATGTAATAATTACCAGCACTATGAAATCTGTTATTCACAGTAATGTAATTGACATGCCCCATTATAATCCAGCTGAAAGGTTGAATCTTCCCCATTAAGAAGCCGCCCCCAGTGGGAAATTTCCTGGCATTTTATTAGATCCAAATGATTCTGCTTTACTTTTTAATACTCAATATTCTATCTGCAGCAAAGACTGTAAACTTGGCAGAATTCACTTATTACACTCACCTATGTATATATAATAAAACAGAGAACAAGTTGAGGGGGGGATGTTAGGTTTAATTTCTTACTCTTGGATTGAAGTTTTGTATACCTAGTGCTGTGCTTTAAATTCAGGTCAAAGTCAAATTTGACCCAAATACAAGCAGTTTAGGTCTGCTCAAATAGATTTTAGCAAAAATCACCAACAAGTCTACCATAGCCTTATCCCCAGGTTGGGGATAAGGTACTTAAAGGGGTTGTCTCACTTCAAGGATTGATTTTATATTAAAGATCTTCCAAAAACACGTCACTTTGCAATATGTGTCCATTAACAGTGTCTTACCTATTGCTAGATATCCCCTCTTGTATGGGCTGCATCAGCTCCTCAGGTCGCTTATAGCTACAGACCTGTTCAATGTCTCCTGATAGGCTGCCAGCGCTGGTTGCTGTAGCTACAGACCTGGTGTCCTCCGCAGCTCATCACTGCAGGCCAGTAATAGCCAGCAGAAGCCAGTAAACCCGCACATGAATTCAAAAATGAAACTGAGTAAACAGAACTGAGGTGAGATGAATGAATCAATGTAGTGAGACAACTCCTTTAGGGAGTTTACTTAGTTTATTTACCTGTATGGTGACGCAACACTTCTGTTATGGCCTAATTTCTGGTGCAATGTGCCATCTAATGTAATGGTTAACACAACATTGGACCTCTGGTGAAATAACCTAAAGTCAGAGGGGATGTCAGATTGGAGGTTAGGCCTCAACAATAGCATCATGTCACTGGACTGGTAAGTTAACTTCCTTAAACATTTTAAACTACCCTAGGCCTAAGTTAGGTTAGTTACGGTTATGGAAATGGTCAGAGAAAAAAAAAAATAATCGGGTTTGTGACAAGTAAGGTAGGGCCCTTTTTGAGCAACAATACTTATACCACTCATATCCTAAGGACTCATTTCCATATCTCTCTCTCTCTCTCTCTCTCTCTCTCTCTCTCTCTCTCTCTCTCTCTCCTCTCTCTCTCTCTCTCTCTCTCTCTCTCTCTCTCTCTCTCTCTCTCTCTCTCTCTCTCTCTCTCTTCCTCTCTCTCTCTCTCTCTCTCTCTCTCTCTCTCTCTCTCTCTCTCTCTCTCTATATATATATATATATATATATATATATATATATTATATATATAATATATATATATATGTATTATAAAAATACAGATCAAAACCATGGAATCAGTTTTTTGGATAATTTAATTCATTCTTTGGTTCTGTATTTTACCAGTATTTGTTCCATATTTTGTTACAAGTTGTCCGTTTTTCATCTGTTTGTTCTATTTTTGTTGAAGAATTGTCTTTTTTTTTGCTATTTTTGTCATGTTGCTGAAAAACGGATGTAAGAAACAAAATAAATACAGACACAAGAACTATGCAGAAATGGAACATGCATTTCCAAGTTCAACTCATTGTCGTCTGTGAGCTAAAAATGGTACTAATACAAATCCGTTGGAACAAGCACTGTATAGAAGAAAAATATCATAGCATACAAAGCAGGAAAATGAAAAGAATATAACTGGAAAGAATAAAGCAATTTATATATAATGAGACGATTTTTTCGATAAAAAAAATAATTACAATGGTTTTTAATACAGATGCATAAATAAGCCCTAATCCCTAATGATGCTAACCCTAACATTACCTGCTAAGCTACAGATTGCAGGAAAGCGGAGATGTCTACCTCCAGACCACCCCTTACCTAAATGTCTCAACATCAGAGCTTTATATAAAGGAAACCAAAAATTACAGCAGCCATTTTAAACAGCAATGGAGTCATCTTTTCGTCACAGAGTCACTCAGGCCCCACAAAAATGCACAGTGCCTGCCCCCAACTGATGACCCTAAAGAGATATAAGCAGGCTTTAAATTTAAAGGGGTTCATGGCTATTTTTATTAGCATACTGCTTCCCATTAAGAATGAAATCTTTTACTAACCTCTCCCCTTGCCTCCGTTCTAGAGCTTTACATGCTTGTTTTCCAGAACAGGAACGATGCAACTGCAGATTGCCTGCAGCAGTCATGTGCTTCTGCTTACATCACTGTCCAGCAATGTTCATGTGTAAATGAGTGGCAAGTGACCACTGCAGTCAATCAGCGGCTACAGGGGTGACACTCCCATTCGGAAGAAGAAGATGTTAACAGAAGACCAGGAACAGTGAAGATGGCAAGGTGCTGGAACGGAGGTGAAGGGAGAGGTGAGCAATTTTTTTAAAAAGCATCAGTATGCTGAAAAAAAATGGAAAATCCCTTTACGATCACATTGTCAGGTAGATTCCCTACAGGCTGCCTATGACAGAACCCTAATTATTATTCCTAGCTCCCACAATAGACTTCCAAAGTTACACTACACTCACTATATGAGCCTAAAACATGGTACATGTCACCTGATGAAGAGGTCAGCATGACCCTAAAACGCGTTACTAAGCACCTTCTACACATGTGACATTATAAAGAGTCGATTCATGATCATTCCAAAGTTTTTTTCACATGTTGATTTGTATTTTATGTAGAGTTAAGGACACTCATGTTATTTTTCGCCCCGCCCCTTTGTATTAATTTGTCAGCACATCCCTTTTTTACCCGGGTAGATGTGCTGTTGACTTTTATGCCCACACAAATAATGGGGAAACACTGGGAAAGTGTCTTCAACGGAGAAAAGGAATTAATACAGATCCATAGTATACAAGTGTGAATAAGGCCTTACATGTAACCCAAGACTTAGGGCGACATGTCCCATTTTTTGGTGTATTTTGCACCAAAAAAATCTCTTGACGCCCTATGCTCTATATAAGTGAACTGTAATACACCAAAACTAGGCGCATTATATGCCAGGCACGACACATTTGAATGTGCCTAAGAAGGTGCATCAAATATGCTAGCAATATGCTGTGCGCCTTAATGATGCTATGCGCCTAGATTAGGCGCATCAATTATACCATGCAAGGTATACCAAACGCCAGATTTTTGAAAGGTTTGTACTTTCAGATACACTTTAAACTGATTTAATGCGCCACAAAACTGACGTGCTGTTGCCACTTTTCGGACATGTCGCCCTTAATCTGCACTCTGTCTGGTGGTGACCTGTGGGCCTTTCCTTCTGAAACGCAATACAACTCTATTCCAATCAATAACATATCATTGAAAATCAGAACTTGCAGAAGCCGCTGATGTTAGAATTGACCTCTGACATTCCTGGAGGAATCGTAACAGTTCCCTGGATTTTTTTCATGTATTTTTTACAAGCTTTCTCAATTGAACCAGGATTTTATTGAAAGCGGGCTTCGTAAATGGTGGAAAACAAACCAGAATAACACTGTTTAGAGCAGTGATCTGTGCAATCAGAATGTGCTATCCATTAACCCTATAATTACTGCTCTGCTTCTGCAGATCAAAATACACCAAACCATTGCCTTGTGGACACTTAGGACCACATGTATGAAAACTGTCTAGGTCTAAAACTCACTTTGTTGCCCATAGCAACCAATCCAAGCGCCCCTTTCATTTCATATAGTGCTCTGGAAAAATGAGACGGGCGCTCTGATTGGTTACTATGGGCAACAAAGTGAGTTTTAGACTTAGACAGTTTTCATACATGTGGCCCTTATGGTCAGGCTTACAGAAGTACAAATAGAGATCTATGTTTCTTTATGGGACATCACACCATAACTTCAATTGAAGAATATCACACGTTATGAAGGCACCATATGAAAGCCCACACTTTGCTTATCAGTAATATGGACAATGCCTTATACCTGTAGAAGTCCAATAACCCTGTACTCGGTTCCAGCATCCAATAGTCATGTACTCGCACAGGCCTGGGTTTAGTTTCTGTTTTTTTTTGTCTTATGCTTATGTCTTCACTATTAAAGCTTCACATTTGCTGCTCTCCAACAAGTCACCAGTGCTGCAGCTTTGTATTTCTGTTTCTTCACACCTGGTATTTGCCTACAATAATCCTGTGTCACTTACCCATTGGGGCATATTTACTATAGTGGAATTTTTGGGTTGTGTGCCTGTATTTCTTAAAGGGGTGCTCTTATAAAGGCACTTTCACAACACAGGTAGGCTTTTAGTTGGCTAAGAGGCAACCTTATTACAGTATGAGGAGGATGGTACTTCTTGCTGTCCTCCCCTTTAATTTTTATGGGAGTTCTGAATATAATCAAGCACACTCACTTGGTTATATTTGGAGCTCCCATAAAAATGAATGAAGAGGACGTCTGCAAGTGCCCCCCACCTCATTCACAGTCAGCTCATAGCGAGCTAAGAGCCTAACTGTATCATGGAAGTGCCTTTGTGGGAACACCTTTTACATGTTCACACGGCAATATCCAGGACGTATTTTGGTCCGTAATTACGTGCCGCAGTGTGCAAATTACGGGCTGAATAGTGTCCTAGTAACTACGGTAATCCACAGTTCTCATAGAGAACTATGGATTACGTCTCCTCTCCCTGCTCAGCAAATACACCGAGGGGGGAGATAATTGACATGTGAATTACCAGCGGCGTATACGCTCCGCTAGTAATGCAAGTCAATAGGCCGGTGAAGTCAATGCGCCGGCCCCCCACTCCCTCCCCCGCTCCCGCCCACACGGCGTAATTGCGGGGCGTAATTACGTCCCGCAATTAAGCCGTGTGAACATAGCCTAACACTGTGCACAGTCAATGATATCGTATTGTCTTGAAAGATTGGCACCATAAGAGCAGGATATTAATTAAAGTTTCTATCTTCTCTCATTCAGTCCAAAAATATGTTGCTTTAGTGTAAAGCTGGCATCAGAATGTAGGGATATTGGATTGTAATCTCCATTGGCAAAGGATGGATATGTCATCACATATGATGCCCAGTATCAAATTTTAAGATGACATCTAAAAGAGAATGAGGTCCCATACTGTTCTCTGCAGAACAAAATGGAAAACAAAACAGCATGACAGTTTCCAGGAGCACGGTGGCTCAGTGGTTAGCACTGCTGTCATGCAGCGCCAGGGTCCTGCATTCTAATCTGACAAAAGACATCATCTGCATGGAATTTTTTTTTGTTCTCTGTATTTGTGTTGGTTTCCTCCTATGAATATCCTATGAATATAGTTAAGGATATTTGGCTTTTGGCTTTTTCTAAATGTACTAAATGAGACCAGATTTTAACTTCACAATGCACATGTCCAACTGTGCAACGTTTCAGTACTCTCTGCACAACTTGCTGATCTCTAGCAAGGAGCTTAAAGTCAAAATTCCCAACAGGTGTTTGATCCGTGACTTGCCCAATAAATTTTGTTAATCAATTGGGATTTACAACACCTTAAAATTGAACAACAGTACCTCGCCATTGTGAGGCTTAAAGCAGGATGTTCTCAGACGGAAGTGGCCACTGAGCTTATGGTGTCACAGAGTGTCATCATCAGGTTGCAACAGAGATACAAAGGGAATGGAGGAGTCACAGAAAGGAAAATAAGTGTATGTCCTTTGGCTCCATCACACACTGATGACCGCTTGTAAACAATGCCCTGTGGAACCAGATGATGAATGCCACACAACTCCAGGCATGTTTAAGGGAGGTGAGAGATACTCAAGTGTCACGTCAGATCATTCGCTTCAGCGTCCTATGAAATGTTTCAGTGCTATATAAAATAAATTGCTACCCTGGACATTCTTTTTATATACCAGCAGAGTGAGAATGAGTGAGTGAGAATAACTGTCGAAAACTCTGATCACAAGCAAAACACAGGATCAATCAGTGAAAATGCAAGTGTATTTTATAAAAAGTATCCAGCCTTAGTTACATTATAATTACATTCTTGAAACTGTAACATTTTAGCCAATAAATGTTAAAGTCTGTTGAATTTAGATTGAGTTGAGATTTACTCACAGTCCAATTTCAACTGGCACTGATAATATAGATGGTATAGTGCTGACAGCATGTAGCCAAACAGTAGTTTAGATGTTACGGAAGCTACCGCCTCTTATTCATGCTTGTAACTGCTGTATTTTCCTAGAAAACTGATATCTAACGATATTGACTTAAAGGGAACCTGTCACATAGTTTTATGCTCCTTGCTGAGGGCAGCACAAGCCAGTGTCAGACCTGCTATTCTCAGCGCTGTGTCCCTTATTCTGTAAGATGCATCAATTTTAGAGCATTTACCCCTTAAATCTTATTCATGAGCAGGTGTTAGCTCCACCCACCAAAGGCTAGCTCCGCCCACTGACAGTTATTCACATGTTTCTACCTATACATAGTAATAGGTTTGTCAGTTGAGGTGGGCAGGGCTAGCCTCCGATTGGCCGGGTTTGAAAAAAACTGACACTCTGAAGGACTCTTCAAATGACTCATCTGGCTGAAAACTGCAGATTTGAGCATTAAATACACGAAAACTACAGCATCTTACAGAATAAGGGACACAGCGCTGGAAACAGCAGGTCTGACACTAGCTCGTTCTGTCCTCAGTAAGGGGGGCAAAAACTATGTGACAGGTTCTCTTTAAGAAAAAAAAATAAATCTGGATAAAGGGCGTCTAAAATGGAACTGTTGGTTATAATTAGTATTTGATCTCATTTTTATGCTATGGGAAATAACTTTGTCAGATTGGGCAAAGACTGGATTTATCCAGCAATGAAAAATTGGCCAGTTATGTGTTACTATTGATGGGAATAAAACATTTTTGAGGTGCTACGTTGTAATATTGATACCAATCCCACAGTTTCAATATGAGGTAAGAATTTAGTAAGTTTTGTTTTGTTTTCAGATCAAAGAAAATCTTCTTTTGGAGGGCAAAAAATGAGAACCCGTTTAAAAAGGGGAGGGACTTCTCACCAAATTTTAAAAATTTTTTATTAAAAAAATTTCCTTTGTTGGGCCTTTAAGAAAAAAATTTAGCCCTCAGAAAATCTTTTGGATTTTCCTATAAAGTTTGGGTTACAGAGATTGAATTTTTTTGCATATTCTGTCCTTTTATTGGAAGGCTAAGCAAAAAAAACCCCCACAGTCCAAAAATTTGGAACAAAAGAAGATTCTCCTATAAAAGCCAAAAAAATAAAATAAAATAAACCCCTCCACTCCGTTTTACAGTTTTATGGCAAATGTGCCCATCATTGAATTAAAAAATCGGTTCCCCAAGGCCCCAACAACACGTTGGGGCCCCCCCCTGATGGCAGGAAAAAAAACAGTAAAAGTTGGAAACAGTCAAAAAGCTTTAAAGGATTTTCCGGGGGGTACGAAGGAAAGTCGGGCTGTAGATGACAAACCCTAATAACAGTCAATGAGAGGATTCATGCAATGGGAGAATCAGCATGGATATGAGTTATTGCAACTAGCAGAAACAACCAAAAAAGAAGGGTTGTGAAATAGCTTTTTGAAAAGTGTTGAGCGAATTTTTTTTCGACAAAGTTTTAAATCGGCAAAGGGTTTTTTTGGGGATCGAAAATTTTTTTAGATCATGCAATAATTAAGGTTTTAAAAAATGGGCTTTATCTATTAAAATCGCGCCATTTTTCGGCCCCCCTTTCCCGTCCTTTCTGGCGGCCAGCAAATCAAAATTACAAAAATAGAGAAAGGGAAAAGATGTGTGGCGAAAAGTCATGCTGGGATGTGTATGGGTTTCGATTGGCTGGAAAAAAAACACATACCCTCGTTTTAAAATAGAAAAGCGTTTTTCCCGTTTTTAGCCTCATTTTCTCCCAGCGTCTCATAGGGGAATAGGAAACCCGCGCTAGGCCCGTGGCCAAACAGGGTCAGCGAAATTAGTCTTTTTTGCACAAGGGGGAAAAACCCCTACTTTTAAACTGTGATCCTTCCAATTTTTGTTAGATTAGAGATTGGGAAATTTTATGTAGTTAGCTAAGGGGGAATTTTAAAGGGAGCATCTTTTCCGGGTGTTTTTAAATCACAAGGGTGAGCCCGGGGGGGGGGGGGGGGGGGGGGGGCCCAACCAAAACCAAAGGTTCATAAAAAACACCATGTTGTTTTACCAAGGGGGCTTGTTAGGGGGATTGAGGGAAATTTTAAAATTTTAAAATTTTGCCTGGTAATACCTGGGTTTGGGGGAATTTTTGGGGTAAACTAATTTTCTAATAATGGGATTATTTTTTTTGGTGGGGGGAAAAAAAAATCCAATTTTAAAAAATGGGAGGGGGTTCACCTTGGGGTTGGTGGGGGTTAAAATTTTTTTTTTTAAAAAAATTCCCAAAACCCCGTGTTGAATTATCCCCCTTGCAATTTTAAAATTTCAATCCACAACTTGTAGTCAGCCCAAAGGGTTTTTTGTTGCCAAAAAAACCCTGTATCATAAAGAAAACCAAAAAGTTTTTGTTTAAATTGCTTTTCGCAACCCCCCTTTGTTCATTGTCCGCAATTTCCCCTTAAATCTAAACAGCAATTCTAAAGTCACCAAGGGAATTGAAAGGGCAAAAAAAACTTTTGGGGATTTTACGAAACAAACAGATTTGTTTTTTTTGCACTTTTTGCCCAAATCCAGATTTTTTTTATAGACACCTTGCGTTTAAAAAGGAATTTCCCCAAAAATTTTTTTTTGATTAAGGGAAATTTGTTGAATGTGTTTTGGGCCGGCTTTTTTAAAAGGGGTTTAAAATAATTCCATACGTCTCAAAATTTTTTTTTAAAATTTCCCGAACAAGGAGTGAAATGCAGGTGGTTTAAGGGGAGCAAAGGGGGGGGGTTTCCCATGGAGGGGAGAGGTTTCGAAAATAAGGTGCCCCTTTCCCGTGTGGGGAAAAACCCCCATGCCACGGATGGCGGGGGGGAGGGGCTGTCCCGGGTGGCTATGCTGGGTTGGGGCCCCGGGGGAAACCCGTAACAACTTTGTCGCCAATTTTGTCCTTCCCGTGGTTAATGCAAACCCGCATCTTGCCCGGGTTTTTCCCCTCCCCCCTCACCCGTCACCCCGGGCCCCAAAAAAGTCCGGGCATTTTGCCCAAATAAGCACCCCCTCCCCAAAATTTAAGCCAACCAAAATGTCAACTCGTGTACCCACCCCTGGGGGAAAACCCTTGTCGAAGACCCCCCTTTTATGACAAAAAAAAACGGTTGGGGTCAAAGGCATGTTTAAAAGATAAAAAGGGATGATTTAGGGTTTTCCTGACCCCCCAGTTTACTGAAGCCATCAGAGGAGGGGGAAGGAAGCCCATCAATCGGCCAAAAAACCCGAGCGGGGCGGGAACGCCTTTTTTAGTGCCCCTTGCTTGTAGCCCGCAGCTTCTGGGATGCAGAAAGTCAGGAAATAAACCCAAGTAAACCGTTTGAAGAAGATGAAAGTGATGACGGAAAAATGCGGTTTCCCTCCTGGTTCCCTTTTTCCCCAGGGAAATTTTCTTGCCCAAGCGGACCCTTTATTCCACTGGTGGGGGGAAAGGAAAAAACCCATGGGGGTAGTGTAAAAACGGGGGCCCCCCCCCCACAAAAAGGGGAGAGGGGGGGGTCCCCAGAAGTCCGCTGAAATGATTCCCCCAGCCAAAGGCAGCGCAAACCCCCCCTCCTCGCTTATTTGCCGTCAAAAAGGTCCAGGGGCCCCCCTCAAGCCGGGGCCCTTTTTTAGGAAGCCAGCCTTTGATTCACACCCCGCGATGGGCATATGCCCCCTTTGCCCCTAAACGGGAAAAAGTAGAAAGGCAAAAAAAACCCTTTAAGTGGTTAACCAACCCCCCAAAATGGTCTAGCACAAGCCCGCAATGCATAGTTGAAATGGAGGGGAAAAACTTGGGGGCCCAAAAAAAGGGCCCAAACCCACCCCCCCCGGGGGGCCCCCAACCCCCTTTTCCAACCCTTGGGGGTCTCCCCCCTCCTCCTCCCCCTTTCCAAACCCCCCAAGCGTTTTTCCCCAAACTGCCCCGGGCTCTCAGGTCATGAAACCCGGAATCCCGCCTCCCCCACCTTCCCCCCCGGGCCCCCGGGGTTTTTTTTCCACCCCCCCTAAACCATAAACCAAACCCCCCCACCAAAACCCCCAAACCTACCCCTTCTTTTCCCCTTCCGCCCCGTTTTTACGAAACCCGCAAACCCCGTTTCACGGGGGAGTCTAGCAAACCAGCCATTCCCGTCTTTTTCCTTAGGTTTGGGAGCAAAGAAAAAACTTTTAACCCCAAACCCTCCCAAAACCAAAAACCTGAATGGGCGGGGAATTTGCCAAAGGGTTTTTGGCCCCCGGAAATGTTTCCTTTTTTTCGGTGGACACAATGGGTAGCCACGTCAAGGGCCCTCGGGCCCCCCAATACCGGCCCCGGAAAGGCCTTTTGGGAAAGGGGGCCCCGAAAAACCCCTTTCCCCCATGCCCTGGCCAGCCCCCGGTCATTAAAAATTTTTAAAAACGAGTTGTCCCGAATTTTGTGTCTGGAAAAGTCCATTTTCACCTACCAACAAAAATGGACTTAAAAAAACACGGCCCAAAAGGCCAACCCCTAAAAAAACCCTGTGAAAAACCACTGGGTGAGCTTTGGGGGGTGTTTTTCCCCGGGGGACGGGGTTTTAAGGGGCTCTCAGGGGGGGTCGGGAACCCCCTTTTTTCAAAAAAAAAAACAGGAAGATGGGTGGGTCCTTTCCCCCAAAAAGGGCCTCCGGGGCATCCGTGGGCCCAAAAGGGAAACCTGGGCCAAAGGGGGGGAGTTGGGGGGGGGAGAAAAACCCCGGGGACCGGCGGGGGCCGGGGAAAAAAGAAACTTGTGCCCGACAAGGGGGTTTGGGGGTGCATAACCGGGCCCAAATTTTGCTGGGCCGCCCCCTTTTTGAACGGTAGGTGGGGGCACCCTCCCCCTTTTTCCCGGCCTTTCTGAACCTTGTCGTCCAGAAATTTTTTAAAGATACCCGGGTTGGGAAAATGCCTGCCCCGAAGAAAAGGGGCCCCGGGTTTTGTTTCGGGGACTTCCCAACCCATTTGGTCCGTTCTACCCCTGGGGCTTGCCTTGCAGTACAGCAGGACCCCCTGCTTTGTCCCCCTTGGTTTCCCTCCCACAGCCTCCCCCCCCCAGGCAACCGCCTTTTTGGGGGTTGGCCCCAAATTAAACCCCCCTCCCCTTGCCCTCCAGCGAAATTGGGGGCCTCACCAAAGGGCCCTACGCAGTAACCCAAGTGAAAACATGGCCTGACAACCCGCGTTTGGGGAAACCCCGGGGTGTTGACCCCCCAAGAGTGGAGGCAGGTTTAAAGGGCTCTGAAAACCCCCCCGGGGCCGGTTTTTAATTTAAAACCCCCAAATGGTCAGTGCCCGGGCGAAAGCCCTATCAGCATGAGCCCTTTGGGTTTATCTTAGTTTTTGGAACGATGTTGGACAAATCCTGAAAAATCAGTCCCCCCAGCGCGGGGAAAGGGGATGGACACAGATGCAAACACGTAGGGGGGCTTTCCCTCGGACCCGTTTCCCGGGCCCCAATTTTATTTTTTCGGTCTTCAAAATTGGGGGGGGTTTTGGGGCCCGGGGTGTGCAAAGGGGGGGCCAACCTCGCCTCAGGGGTGCACATTTAGGGGTCTTTGGGGGGGGGGTTGAAGTGGGCCCGAAAGGGGCGAGGGGGGGGTGGGGAGGGGGAGGTATTCCCCAAGGCACCGACGTCCCCCCCCGGAGGGCAAATTTTGGGGCCCGGGGAATAGTTTGCTTGGGGGCCCCTAACCCAGGGCCGATTCCGGGGTTTGGGGAACTTTGGCCCATCCTCACCAAAGGTGCTTGGATGTCCCCTTTTCCTTTCCCCTTTACCCGAATTTAAAGCCTTAAATTTAAAAAAATTTGTTGGGGGGCCACCCTCCCTTAGGGTCCCCCCTTCAAAAAATTTTGCACCAAATCCGGGGTTTCCCCCCCCCACCCCCCAAAGAGAGAAATTTTCAGGGGAAATGGAAAAAACCCTTTGCCTGAATTTATCAACTTTGGGAAAACATTTGTTGCGTCTTGTTCAAGTTTTTTCAAATTTTTCACGGGGGAACCCCAGCCCGGAAAGGGGAAAAGCCAAAATAGAGGGGCCAAATAGCCCTTGCCCGGGGAAGGCCCCCCCCGGCAGAAGGCAGGGGAAGGTGGGGAGAAGCCTTAAATTTGGGGACCTCTGGCAATCTTTAAATTTCCCCACAACCCCCTCACCAAAAGCATGCCCAAAAAAGGGCCACAATTAAAAAAAAACCCCGGGGTCCCTTAAAGACAGGGGGCACCCCCGACTTTCTGCCCCTCAAAAACCGATGTTTTTGTATGTGTTTCCGGAACCCAATTTAAAATTCGGGGATCCAAAAAGGAAAAGAATGGCCCGAGCGGGTGCCAAAACCATAGAGGGTGTTTTCCCTTTCCCAGCAGCCGCGTCCCAAAACTGAACGGGCCCTTTTTCACAGCCTAGGAGTCCAAAAAGAAAAAACGCAATCCGGCTTTCCACAGGTTTTTGTGGATGGGGAAAGGCTTTCTAAAAAAAATTTTAGCAATTTGGACTCCGGTTTTTTGTGGGGCCCCCAAAAAAGGCCGGGGGCCGGGGTACAAGTTGTTTTTTGGGGGGGGGATTAATTTTTCCAAAAAGGGAAAATGTTTTGGGGAAAACCTTTTTTTTTTTAAAATGTTTATTTTCTTACTGCAATTTTTTTTTTCCCCAAAATCCCAAAAAGTTTTATTTTGCTGGTTTTTTGCTGTGAGGGGACTAAAAGAAAACCCCAAAGGGTTTTATGACAAAAACCATATTTCCCAAATTTTCTCAAATTTTATCTTTTGAATTTTTCCTTGTCAAAAGGTTTTTGGGGGCATTTTTGCCCCCAATTTTTAAAAAGTGGCTGAGAAGTCATATTTTTTAATTTTTTGGGGTCATGTTGCGTGAAGGATACAGCAAAAATTTAAGGGGCCTTTTTGGGAAAAGAAATTGGGGGGACTTTTTTTAAAACCCCCAAAAATTTTTTTCAAGGGGTTGGATCTTTTTTAATTTTTGGGGGGGGCATGGTTTCGGGAGGTTTAAAACCCCAAAACAAGGTTTCCCCTTTTTGGAAAAATTTGGTTTTCGGGGGGGGATTTCCCCTTCAAAAATTTTTAACAGTGGCCCCGGGAAGTCATTTTTATAAATTTTTTTTTGGGTCTTTTTGCTATGAGATACCCCGCAAATAATCCTGGGGGGCCTTTGGAACAGAAAAGGGGGGTTCTTGGGTTTTTTCCCAAAAAATTTTAAAGTTTGGCCTGAGGAATTTTATTTAAAATTTTTTGGGGTTCCTGCTGGTTTTTAAAAGAGAATTAAGGTTAATTTTAAAAAATTTTTTTAAAGATTTGGGTTCTTCCAAAAAAAATTTGTCAAAAAAATGGCTCATGGGTTTATTTTTTTGAATTTTTTTTGGGGCTTTTTGGGTGTGACATGCAGCCCCAACCCACGGTTTCCCATTCTAAAAAATGTTTTTTCCTAAACAGGGCATTTTTTTCTTCACAATTGTCCAAAAATGGGGCCAAAAGGGGGCTTTCTTTGGGAATTTTTTGGAGGCTTTTGGGGCTGTGACCTTTCAAGCCCTTTTTCCCCAAAAAAGGGCCTTTTAAAAAATTTGTTTCCAAAAAACATTTGTTTACCAATGGGCAAGAGGGTCCCAAAGGGTGAAATTTGGTTTCCCGTCAGAAACCCGGGATAAGGGAGGACACCCGGTTTAAATGGGGACATATTTTCAAAATGGCTTATTCGAAGTTTTTAAATTTGGGTTTAACCCTTTTTTTGAGAAAAACCCATTTTAAAACAAAATTTAAAAAAGAAAAACAAAGGAAAAATGGGGGGGTTCCTTCCGATTTTAAAAAAATGTGTTTTCTAGAATTAAATACTAAAAAAACTCTTTCCTTGTAAAAAAAATTTTGCTGTTAAAAAAATTCCCCCTAAATTTTGTACAAGGGAGGTACAGGAAAAAATTGACCAATGTAGGTTTTCAGGGACATGGAGTATTGGGGCCAAAGGGACAAAGAACAAAGTTTTTTTGAGCAAATTTCCCCCCACCCGTTGGTAAAATGGGAAAAAAGAAAGCCAAGATAAAGGGCCCTGGGTGTAAAAAAGGGCCCTCAAACCCACCAGTATTCCCCCAATGTTTTCTCAAAATTTGGGCCCCCCCACCTCATTTTTGGGGGGCAAATGCTAAACCCAAAGGGAAACTGTGGGCGGGGGAAAGGGGGGTTTTACACTTTTGCTTTTCCCCAAATTTTGCCTAAACCGACAAAAATTTTTTTTTGCCCCGCGGGCATAAAAGGGGATTTTAAAAACCCCGGGGGTTAGTAGTTTAAGGGGGAAAAACCAGCCTGGACTATTCCCCCCCCCGCCACCCAACCCGAACTCCGGCCCGGGTCATGCTGTGGCCCCTGGGGGTTTTAGTCCAAAAACCCGTGAAACTAAAAGGGGGGGGGTTTAAAAACCCTTTTCCCCCCCTTTTTTAAAAGGTGGGGGGTCATTTAGGGTTTTGGGGGGTTTTGGGGTAGGGGGGGCCCCGGAAAAGGGGTTTTGTCTTGGGCAAAATGGGGTTTACGAAATTTTTTTTTTTTTTCTTTTCCTTTTTTTAAGGGGGGGCCCCCCTTTTTTTTTTGTTTTTTAAAACTGGGGGTTATGAGGTTTGGGGGGTTTATGCTGTGGCCCAGGACAGGGATATCAATGGCCCGTGAAACATAAAAAGGTGGGTTTAAAGACTCCCCTTTTTTCCCGGGACTTTTTAAATTTTTGGGGGGGGGCAAGCAGGGTTTGGGGCTTTTTATGTTGCTTCTTGGACAGGGAAAAAATTTACGTCCATTCAAATAAAAAAGATGGTTCAAATCATACTGCCCTTCTTGGCCTTTTTTTTTTTTGTGGGTGAAAGGGAGGTTTTTTTGGGGGGGTTTTGTACAAGACGGGGTTTGTGAATGGTTTTGGGGGTACTTTTTTTCTGTGGGGTTTTTAAAAGCCCTGGGGGGTTTTTCCTCAGTGTAGCACTTTTCCATTTTTTCGGGTTTTGGATTTTTAATTCCAGCTTTCCGCCCCTTTTTTGGGTGTAAGGGAAGAAGGTGGGTTTTTGCTCTCCCATAGACTTTAATGGTTATCGGTGATGATCGACGATCGAAAACCTTATCGATAGCGGCCGACTATCGACTATCGATCGATGTTGATAGCCAACGTAATCGCTCAACACTACTTGTGACTAGTCCAAAATCGGTAACTGCAAATGCAAATCTGTAGGAGCATGGTGTACACATGGCCTTTGGGTTTCTACTGGTTGTGATCAGTGACTTTGATGCATTTATTACTTTATCCTTTCTGCCAAGACTCAACAATCAGTCATACGTAGCCTTACTTAGCCCACCTGCTGAATAAGAATAAATATCCCAGTGGTAGATGTCATGGTAGCCAGTAGGCACGGA
The DNA here is from genome assembly GCA_025379985.1 of Phyllomedusa bahiana. Classification (NCBI taxonomy): domain Eukaryota; kingdom Metazoa; phylum Chordata; class Amphibia; order Anura; family Hylidae; genus Phyllomedusa; species Phyllomedusa bahiana. The sequence goes on from JAODAL010012552.1 coordinate 88,169, forward strand.
CTGGCCCACAGGTAAATGCCCCGAAAGGCCAAAGGGGTTTATGAGCCCTTATGCTTTGTGAGCCCCAGGGCTATGACAGTATTTGGTCTGGATGTGAAGGGAAAACGCAGAGAAAAAGAAGCAGAGTGCAAGAGCTATGCCATATTGGTTGTCACTCACCTTTCCTTTAAGAAGACATGACTGAGTGATGGCAGTAAAGAAGACGACACCTTTAATTTAGATATTTTTTGATATATAGTGGAAAATTGTAGCATCTTTGAAAAATACCCAAAGGACCAAAACAAACATGACCTTCAGTTCCTGCTGGATGCTGTGACAGTCAGTGAAAGTGACTTTTAGTGATTACGCTGTGTAAGCGTCTGATGAGGGGGCCAACAAGAGCAACGACAGTCCCATCTAAATGCAATTGCTGATTAAAGATGCACTTAACTTCTTGCCTGTTGAAGTCTGAAGTGCTACCCTGCTTGTTCTGCGCTACCTCTGAGGTTATATAACTGGGGACAGAGGAAAAAGTAACTCTGAATAAATTTGGTCATATATGGGTCAGTGTCACTTTAGGATAGATCATTAAGGGTCCAACTGTAGAAAATGTATCCAGGCATAGTGAGTGGTGCATTTATACATTTGCTGAGCCTTGCACTGTAAGGGTATGTTCACACGGCTTAAATTGGGGCGCATTTCGCCGCATATTTCGCCACGTACTGCGCTCTAATACGAGCGAAATGCGCCACAGTCATTACAATGATCCACAGTTCTCATAGAGAACTATGGATTACGTCTCCTCTCCCTGCTCGCACAATACGATGTGCAGGGAGATAAGTGACATGTCATTTATTCACGACGTTTACGCGCTGTGAGTAATGACAATCTATAGGGTCGGAGGGGTGCTGGCTCCTCCTCCCCGCAGGAGTACGCGCCGATCAACGCGAGCTCCTGAACACCGGCTTAATTGCGGGGCATACTGTACGCCCCGCAATTACTCTATGTGAACATAGCCTAAGGGTATGTTCACACGGTTTAGCATTGGTGTATAGCGGCTCGTACTGTAGGCTCCGCTATACACCTGCATCGTCAGAAGGATGTGCTGGCCAGCGTGTCCCTCTGAAGCTCTCACTGAATCATTCTCCCTGGCGCGTATTCGCATAATGTCGGCCCATACTTCGGGTGTATTTAAGTGCAATTACTCGCCAAAATACGGACCGACGTTACGTCATGTGAACATACCCTACCACAGACCTATTTTTGATTACTAGGGGTCTTGGGGATCAAACCCCCGCCAAAAAGTGATGACCTATGCATATTCCTGGAAAACCTTTTTAATCAACAGTTTTATGGCACAGAATTAATGTGCAATAACAAATATTGTAATTCTAATGTCAGTGGCGTCTATGCTTGTCTATTGGGTACTTCTACCCATAGACGGCAACAAAATTATAAGAATAAAATCGACTTGAATAGACTTAAAACTTAACAACCACTTTCCTTCCCCTGCTCCCATTGGCATTCATATAAAGCACAGTACTCAGTAAGGGGCGACAGTGAGATTAGGAGAAAGCTTCTCTCAGAAGACAGATAATAATAATCTGTGCTTCGTCCTGAGGGAAAGAGATTTAGAACAATAAATAAGAGATTTAGCACAGCCTTTTGTTAAATAACTTTACTTAGGGATGTCTACTGGATTACGATGTTAATATTGGCTGTAACTAAAATTGTCCTTAAAGAACCCACCTTTGTCTACTTTTACTTTCTATCCAAAGGTATGTGAACACCCCTTTTAATGATTAACTTCAAGGGTTTCAGCAACATTCATATCACATAGGTGCATAAAATGAAGTATACAGCCATGCAATCGCTATAGACTGTCTCTTATGCTGGTTGCTCTCTAAAAATAAAAAAAATGCAAGTGCAGGATGGTATATACAGTATCAATTGAACAAGTTAGCTGAATGTTCTATCATTAAAAGTGGTACAACAAACGTAACGTCTGTAGCAAGGCAGCAGCGCTTCCTGTTTAATAGCCGCTTCATTCCTGCCCTGTAAAACTACTACCCCCTGATCACTTGCTGTGCTTTCTCCATCCTCCTCCTGAGCTGAAATCAGTCTCAGTGTTCATTTCTATTTCCTTCCTTATGTAGAAAACCTTTAAAAGTAGGACCAAAGGGGCGTAGCTTTGAAAGCTGCCCTGAAAAAAGCCACACTATTTGGTCACCTGATCCCATGGGCTCCACACAGACCTGTTTAATGTGTGTCCAGACACACAAAACTACTGAGCTGATGCAGAACAGCTGATACAGATGTACACAAAACCGACATAAAATATAATGAAAAAACATTATAAAAGTGATTGACTTTGGTAGAGAGATTATTTAGAAATTACTTTTTTCCCCACTGGCCAATCCTTTCAACAGTTATGTTTCCATGCAAGGTGGATTAAAGTGGATTCAGGACTTTGTTCACTTCACAGAACCCTCTTTTCCATCTGTTTTACCTCAAGCAGGACCACAGTTGTTTAATAACTCTTACTCTTAGCCTTTCAACTTTTCCGTTTGGACACCCAGAAACTTGCTGTACAGTTTCCTGTCTCAAGGGTTCTATTTTTCCAATGTAACTCCCTGCATCTCAAGGATTCTGTTTTTAGGGCACAATTTCTTGCCTTTCAAAGGTTATTTGTCATGATAGAATACTGTCTGATATGTGATGTTACTACAGGATTTAAGTGCCATCAATTGGGTACCCTACTTAACATCTCCTACAGAACACAAAATGGAGGTCTATAGCTTTGGCCCTGACCATTTTAGGGCTACAATCACAGTTTTAATCTTTAAAGAGTCCAACAACTGCAACTTGTCTTCAAAGGCATCACAGGGCACCATGGCCCTCATTAGCCAAGAGAACAGAACATCTATACAGTGCAGTATAACACATACATCAACAATGCGATTACCAAACAAAAGCAATTTTAAGTCCATGTCTTTCTATTTAAAGTAAAGTGTTCACAGGGTGGATTCTTCACATGTACTCTGATGCTCTCAATTGGAATATATAACACAGTCCTACATAATGAACTATGGTGTATGTTTATTCCACCGTGGATTTAAAATCCATGTCACATGAAAAGTGAGATATATCTGAAAAAGGTCCACACCTTCACAAATGATGCACGTCCAAATAAAGATTTAAAAATAACAGCTCTATGCAGAGAACACAGGTCAGATGCTTTAAAAATGTTTAAAAAGGCTTCAAACACCAATAAAAAACACCTCTTGATAGTCCACAAGGAGGACCATAAAAATTACTACAAAAACTCACAAGGGATATGGGTGGTTATACAGTATAGCACAATGCAAAAAATGGTTCACGGGAACCCCAAAAGCCTTTGCTGCAATAATTTGGGGCCTATATTATTTTTCCAAGTTCTGTCTTACATTTCCATGACCATTGACTGTTCACTAGACATTATTAGTACTAGAAATACACTATCTGACCCTGTAGTACACCTCCAAGAGCTGTATTGTGAATATATTGAGCATATTCTTCCTGGGGTGTCTTACCTACCGCATGAGTTGTGCTGTGGATGGTTCTCTCTCATCTTGTACAGGTGTGTTTGTAGCCTTTTTAAAATGTTTTCAAAGTATCTGAACAGTGTTTTGTGGATAAAGTTGTTACTTTTCTATCTTTAGGGTATGTTCACATGGGGTAATTTCGGCATGAAGAACTATGGATTATGCCTTCTCTCCCCGCTCATACAATAAGATCATATTGTACGTGCGGGGAGATAAGTGACATGTCAATTACTTGGGATGTATACACGCCACGAATAATGAATGTCAATGGGGCTAGCGGGCTGCCGACCCCCACACCCCACGCCGTGGGAGAACGCACGTATTAGTGCGAACTCCCGAAAAACACGATGTACTGAGGCGCGTACTGTACGCGCCACAGTACGTCATGTGGACATCCCCTTATTCAGGGGGGCCCCTGTTGTGAAGTTGTAGTCGTTTTTCTTTTGCTATATGTCATGGTTGTTCTCCCCTTCTGGTACCAATTCTGGTATTTTTTTACTATGTGGTGCCTGTTGGTTTATTATTATGACTATACAAAAAAAAAATAAACACAGACATGTCCCGTTAATGCATTTTCTAGGCATTTTATGTGGGAAAAGTGTGTTGGGTAGCCAGGATTCAGATTAGCCCAATTTAGTGGTAATACAAAGTGAAACACACTGCAGTAATCTAAAAGTTAAGACTTAGATTTCTGCCGCATATTCCACAGTGTATATTGTGACCAAAAATACACTGTGTGAACATTCTCTCATAGGCAACAACAAAAAGGATACAAATGTAGTTCACGGGCTGCAGGAGGCGATGTTCATCTTTTACCCCCTACAAGTAGTATGGGTCAAACTTAAAAACGCAATATGACTCTCAAAAATTTTAAATGTGACAACTGAAAAAACAAAAAAAATAGAACCAAAAATTCGCGAAGGAAGGACTCGAGAACAACAAACTGCCAGGTTAAATAAGTCTATACTTGCCATCCAATAGTAATAAAACAGTAATCCAAGGTGTCAGCATATCCACTGCCACATCTTTATTTCTCACAGTGGGTACATAATACAAAAATGTGCAACGTCTCAGCTAAATAGGTTCGAGAAATACTGTTAATCTTTGCACATTTTTTGTATGAGGTACCTGCTGGGAAGAATAAAGATGTGGCGGTGGATATTCTGATACTTTAAACAGGACATTCCACCTTTGCCACAAGTCACTGTGACATTTCTGATCTGCTAAATTTGCTCTTAATCACCTATAAGTGCTATTATTGAAAAGTGTGAGTGTCTAGGGGTAAGAACAGCTCAGCAACAAAATATGACTATGCCTCTGTGCCCCTACACATTAGGGATGAATCTGAATGTCAATTGTGAACCAGACCTTCTCGTCTAATTGTAACGTCTGACTTTACTAAGGGTCTTGCAATGGAATGGGGTCAAATTTTCACCAAAGTATTGCACTAAAAATCTGCTGAAATCTGGAAGTGGAGGCCCGGTCATGATGTGGATAGCTTTTCATCTTGGTGCTGATCTCTTGAGCTATGTTTACACCCTATAAACAGGAGGCTGAAAATTACCCATGTATTTTTTACTTGCTTTAAAAGGTTGCATACAGTTTTTACGTGTTTTTGATGCATATTTTGATGTTTTTTATTGCACGTTTTTGGGAGATGCAGCCCAACAAAGTAGGCATGGGATACACATCAAGAAACTGACGTCTTCTAACATAGTGCATATTTTTAAGTATATTAAGTTTATGGTGCTAATTAAGCAAATGACTTCGGTTTTGCCACATTGTCTCTAGTTTCCTGAGATATTTCATTGGTAATTAACACCACATTTGAAAAGTATTCAGAATCGCAACAGTACTATTATTTTTGTTACAACTAGTAAGTAAACAGTCTAATATCATACAAAAAAGATACTAAAAATATTTAACAGTGACAGGAAAAAATGATGTAGTTATAAATTGTTATTGATGTCAATGCTCCAAAAAAAATGCTGTTTATGCAGTTTTCTTTTATGTGTGTCATCAGGACTATCACGTTGGAGACCTGTATTTTGCCATCATGTGTATGTCCCATTTGCCTAGATATCTCTCCTCCATCACCTTCATATTCTGGTGGAACCTTTCACCTTGTTCCTCATTGAAGTCTCCAAGGTTATCTGGAAATCTGTTTAAATGGCTATGGAGATAGAGCATCTTCATGCTCATATTAGCTCCCAAATATCTGAAGTTAATAGGAATATCTTGTACCAGTTCTTCATAATTGTCTGATCTGTGATTACCCAAGTAGTTCTTCACATTAGAGTCAAAACTCTTACAGGCCGAAGCCTCAGTGTGATTCATGCATTTGGTAAAATTGGAATAGTTTATGAGCACAATCAAAGATTCCACCTTTTCGTTTTTCTATGCTCAGTCCACAGAATGATCCACAAATGTACTTGAAACAATTTCCTGTTTTGTCCAAAGCTCTAATAAATTGCTTCATCAATCCTAGCTTAGTATGAAGCGGTGGGAGAATGATTTTGTTCTTGTCCACCAGTGGCTTGTTGATGGTATTCGCAGCACCAACAATCATTTCTTCTCTTGTAGGATGTGACACATTTGTCCAATGATCTTGCTTTGCCCTGCTATCCCAGAGGCACATGAAGCATGGGTATTGTGTGTATCCATATTGCTGTCCAAGCAAGAAGTTCCCCATCTTCAGATAAACAGAAATCCACCACTTATGTTCATGATAACGGATTTTCTGTAATATGATTTGTACATTTTCATATTCTTCTTTAAGCTGTGTTAGGGGGGAAAGGGTAAGAGCCGTAGAACGGTTACTATCGTGCAAGAGAACACATTTCAAGTTTCTAATGGAGCTGTCTATAAAAATCCTCCAGTCTACTGGTTGATATTCTGTTAGTCCCATTTAAAGTACTATTCCTGGATATCATTGAAGTAAGCAAGTTCTTCCTCTTGGCTGAAATATGGCAGAAGCCTCTCTTCTCTTATTTGAGAGGCTGTCATTTTAACTTCTGCCTTTATAAGACTTCATTCATTATGTTTGGATGCTAGAAGTTCAGATGCTTGCTTGGACACATCTAAGTCTCAAATCAGATTATTTAGTTCTTTTTGGCTTAATGGTTGAGGCGTCGAAGAGCTTCCCTCAAATTCACTTCCACTGCTATTACCTGCCATACACTCCAATCCCTGCCTCTCTTCAGAGTCTGAGAGTGGCTGG